>MU865227.1:0-11902 GCA_033576145.1 Cladorrhinum samala | reverse complement strand
AAAAAAAAAAAAAAAAAAAAAAAAAAAAAAAAAAAAAAAAAAAAAAAAAAAAAAAAAAAAAAAAAAAAAAAAAAAAAAAAAAAAAAAAAAAAACCACGCATGCTTAAAACCCCATAACAGCAAGGTCTATAATTATTTATTGCACATTTTTTTCCTCTACATAAACCCCATCACCCATTAAGCAGACAACAAATACCCCAGTTGTTCAAGATCTACTTAAATATTTTCCCTTTCTCCTCCTTCCCTATACCTCTCCCAGAGTCCCACTCTCAATCAAACTCTGATAAAACTCGGGCTCCAAAAACTTGGCCACACTAACATCCTCGCTCAATCCCTTCCTCCTCCTAGTCTTGAGCACAAAATCCCTAGCCGTAGCCTGCGCAGTAGCCATCTGAAGCGGCTTAGTGACCTGCTCCTTATCCAGCGGATCGCCAGGGACAATGTTCCATCTATCAAACACCAGACTAACCATGGCCTGTCCGGGGGTATTGATCCTCAAATCCGTTTCGAACCCGAAACTGTCAATGACGGGCAGCAAGCCGGAAACGCGGTATAACGGCGTGCCGGCGATTGGTCCATCAGAAAGCACGTGCCCGCGTCGACGGGCAAGGATGTTGTACACCATGCTAACGGAATCCTGGGGACCTGTCATCGAGACGGAATACATTGGTTCCATCAGGCGCGGGGAAGCCATCAGGAACGAACTGTAGCAAGCTCTTCGGGACGTGGGAATAATCTGGCCGCCTCCTCTGAAGATTGCTTCCTGCGCCAGGGAGACGTCTATGAGGCGGAATTTGGTATTGCGGATTGCTAGAAGGGAAAAAAAAGGAGGCACGTGTTAGTCAAGTCCTGTCGCATGTGCATACATGCATGCAAGCAATGATGGCCAAATCATGATCCATGATAACCATGATGGAATACATCTAGAAGACAGAAAAGAATATTCCATCGGTGGGGGGAAACAGGATAGAATCCAAGCAAGGCAGGTGCTTATGCAGAAGAAGGGTATGTGTTTTTGTGTGGATGATTGCATGAAAGCAAAACATCCTCTTGACTTGGCAGCCTTGCAAATACACAGACACACACCAATCGACAAACCCCTTCTTCTTGCGAGCAGGGGGTTGCCTCGAGTATATCATGTGGCTTTTGCAACGGCCTAGTGATGCAATGCGTGATGCATACGTGTGGACCAAATCATACTATTTTAAGCAGGTGTATTATGCGTCTGCACTTGCAAAGACACACTTCAAATGCAAAGGCAGGTGTGAAGAGGAGAGAATCAAGGAAGGGAGGGGGGAAAAAAAGAAAAAGAAAAAGAAAAAGACTCACGTTCTTCGCATAATGGGCCTTCCCGGGTTGCCCAGGAAAACCCTTGCCGAATCGATTCCTTCACCGTGTTCAACCGTTTCTTGTCAACCTAAAGTTAAAGCCATGCCTGGTTAGCCCCTAGTCTTGTCGAATCGCACACAACTTCCTAAAACGGCCCGATTCGGCAATCAGTTGGGAATAGATTGGCAAAAAATCGCCCAACAAAACCCATTCATGCCTTGGCTGGCTATACTTGATGAAATAACTTCGAAACTCACCTCTCCTGGCAGTGTGTCATCCTGCAGAATGTTTGGTCCCATCTCATCCGGACCGAATGCCCAAATACTCCTGGCCGCGAGAAGATCCCATCCATACCTCTCCTCAAAGAACTTGGCCGTCTTCCGCACAGGGTCGCGTATTCGCACTGCACCCGACTCAATGTCCTTGGCGATCCCGTCGTCTAATGGTTCCGCCACCATGGTGATGGTGTTCTTCTTATTTGGTGTGATTGCGTAGCATTTGGTTGCCGACATGTCCTGGACCGTTTCGCAGAACCGCACCACGGGGTCTGACACTCTGACCTCCATATCGGCATAAAGTCGGCGCAAGTCGTGTAAAACGCAATCCATGTAAAGCTCTCCGGTGCCGAGAATGATGTGTTCGCCTGATTCTTCCACTTTGGTGGTGATGAGCGGGTAGCTCTTGTTGATCTTTCTGATGCCGTCGAGCATCTTGGGCAGCTCAGACGGGTTGATGGGTTCGACCGCGACCTTGAGCACCGACTCGGTAAGGTGAGAGAGCGGCTTGAATATGTAAGCCGCTTCGTCGTCCTCAAACCGTTTGTCCACAATGGTGGCGGTTTTGACGATGGAGTTGTCAACTCCTCCCAACAAAACCCAGTTGCCAGCTGGCACGCCGTCTGTGGGAATGTTATACCGCGTTTCGGCGATGAAAACATCGGATATCCTAGCCACGGCCATGTCTTCCTCGTCGTCGATTGAGTATCCTTCTCCCAGAACCCGGACCTCCGTGCCGGGTCGAGCAATGCCACTCATTACTCTTCCAAACGTGTTGAAACTCTTGGCGTCAACGGCGTTGAAGAGCTTGGTGACATGGATGACGAGAGGGCCGTTCTGGTCGCAGGCCTTCATCGACTCGGCCACCTTTGAATCAAGCGGTCCCGTATAGTACCGCGCCAGCTTCTTTTCGGCACCTGCTGCTGGCGAGGGAACATGCTGGACAACCATGTCGACAAATCCCGTGGCTGGCCCAAAGAACTGCTCGCAAACAAGCTTCAGAAGCACCTTGGGATCGGTCTTGTACTGTGATGGCTTGAGCTGAATACCAAGCTTCGCCAGTGTGCCCTTGAGGTCATCGGGACTCTCGCTGATGGTGTGCGAATAAAGCTTGTATATCGGCTCTAGGATAAAGTTGACGAATGACCTCTTTGCTCCTTCCTCGATCGGCTTCCTGGTAAATGACCGTTTCCGGGGGTTGAAATAGATGTCGCCCCAGAGCCGCTTTGCAAACTCCTCCACATTAACACCACCAAAGCCATCAGAGTACATTTTTGCAAAGGATTGCAGAGTGAAGCACCAGCCCATAGAAGTGCAGGCGAAGAGAACATTACCCTTTTCAGGGCTGACCCTCCTTGATGCTCCCTGACCCGGTATTGTGTTCTCGATGACCGTGTTGACTTCCTCGATAACGTGCTTCAGCTTGTAGTAGGCGTCGTTAGGCGGCAGCTTGAGCTCCAGAACCAATCGGTCCATCTTGTTGACGATCAACGTGATGGGGATGTCCTCCAGAACTGCATGCTTGATGATCTGCTCGGTGTTGATTTGGACCCCCTCGACGACATCCACCACCAAGCAAACGCCATCCACCAAGCGGAAAGATGCGGCAATCTCGTCGACAAAGTCCACATGACCGGGGGTATCGATAATGTTGATGAGATGGGACTTGCCCTTGGTGCTCGGCAGGACCAAGCTCATGGGCGAGGCCTTGACAGAAAGACCCCGCTCGCGCTCGAGCACATGGACGTCAGTATACCTCAGCTGCTCGTCCCGCTTCTTCCCTGTCCGCTTCTCTAATCTGTCTGTGATCGAATGTGTCTCGAGGACGAGCATGTCCATGAAGGCCGTCTTTCCGTGATGGAGGTGGCCAGCCAGGGCGACATTTCGGATCTGCTCGGGAAAGTTCATGAGATCTGTCATGAAACCGCGGTCGAATGTTACCGGGGGCAGGTCTGCCTCTTCGATGCTGAACTTTTTCTGCTCTACCGGGGCGATGATGGGCTGCGTCAAGGGTTGCGCATCCTCCTCCTGCACCAATGTCTCGACGCCTTCGCCATATACTTGTGCCGCAGTTGGATAATACTGCTTATCCTCGTGCAGGATAACAGCATTCGATGGACCGTCATCTATGAGAACGTGAATGTCAGCAGGGGTTCACCTCGGCGCATGGAATAGCTGGTGATGGGCCGCCTACCGTCAACCTCCATCAGCTCCTGGCCAGCGGCCTCTGGCGCCTCCTCCGGGTATTCATCGTAGGCGTAGTTGCCCGCATCCACGCCATGTTCGGATTCTTCCTCGGAAGCTTCGGCCTCGCCACTGCAGTTCTAGATGTTAGCATCGAATCGCAAAAGTTGGAAGCTCATGTGCTGGTCGTTTCTTCGTGTGCCAATGCAAATAATGGTTGAATCGAAGTCACGGGGGGGAATCGTGAGAAATTTGAAGTGTGTATACGTACATAAAGTTTCCAAATTCGTCGTAAAGGTCGTCGTCCATGGCTGGTGAGGGTATCTAGAATTTGGGGTTGGATTGGCCGGGTTGAAGCTTCGTCGCGTCTGTCGCGATCATTCAGAAGCACCTTTGCCCCAAAAATTAACGGGCGCAGTGCTTGAGCGAGTAGCGTATGCCAAGTCGCACTGTGGCGTGGCCATTCAGGTAAGTTTGAGGACCAAAAGCCGACGTCCTCAAATCCTCAACCCTCGCTCCTCACCGCTGCGGACTTGAGAACACCACACTCAGAGCGCCAAAAGTTTGGGCCTCATTTTGCCATCATATTGAACAGGGCATGCAATATATATTGACTTTCTCGACTGGGAAAATGCCCGACCAAGTCTCGGGAGGTACCTGAATGACATCAAGAGAAGACACCCCCCATACCTAACCCTTGCGGTTGTGCTCTCTCTATTGTTCTTGGCGATCAGATTAGATCTTTCAGATAAAATTTTTTTGGAACAGATGCTCCGCTTCTCGGAGCGAACCAACTTCGGGCCCATTGTTCCAGATCCATCACATCAAAGACTCTCAATGCAACTCGGGCCATCCCCGTTGCACACCCGCCCCCTCCAACAGAAGTTTTCTTGATCATCCAGGTACCAACTTGATGGCGTGACGACTCCAAAAGGCTGGGAAGAGTTTGAGATGGTTGTTTGGGTGCCGATCTCCCGAGAACTGTGAAACCCCTCCATATGAGCCCTCGAGTTCAGTCTTTGCTGGACAACCCCCAGAATCCAAGTGTACAAAAGGCATTGGCCCAAAAGAAAAATCTCCGCAGCAAAACTCTCCCATCTGCTGGGATCAAATGGTGCCTGGTGGGTACCATACTGGCCACCAGTGCCACCCGTCGTCAAAGGAGGGGTGGAGGGGCAATTTTTAGTGGGGGGAAAAAGGGTCCAGTAAGGCGGTGAACTAAGATGGCCTGGGCATGGGGATGGGATGGGATGGGATGGATCACTCATCAAGGACCGACCTAGGAGTTCACATAAAAACAAAGCTCCCCCTGCTCTCTGCTGCCGCTTGTGTCTTCCCTCCTGGTCATCCTTCTCTTGTATTCCCATATACCCAAAAACGAACTTTTCAAAATGGCTGGCCTTCCTCCTGTATACATCGTCGGCGTGGCGCGTACTCCCCTGGGGAGCTTCCTTGGGTAAGTTCGCGTTAAAACCCCCACCCCCACCAGTAAGCTCAGGGTTCAGGAGACATTTGGATTTCTGCCCAACACAGCACACCACCGTACGTCGGACGAGCAGAAGCTTACATTTCTCCTCTGTATGATAGATCTCTTTCAAGTCTCAGCGCCATTGAGCTTGGCTCCCACGCCATCAAGTGTACGAAACGCTCCATCCCTCTCCCCTATTCAACCACCAGAATCCCCGAAAGCGAACTGACGCATAACAGCCGCCGTTGAGCGTGTCCCAGAGATCAAGCCCGAGGATGTAGAGGAGGTCTTCTTTGGCAATGTCCTCTCAGCCAAGTAGGTGGCTTCACTGTCCCCTTTTCCTCACCTACGAACCCAATTGTCTAACACCCTTTCCTCTCGACAGCCTCGGCCAGGCCCCTGCCCGCCAGTGCGCCATCAACGCCGGTCTCCCCAACACGGTACCCTGCACGACGGTCAACAAGGTGTGCGCCTCCGGCCTGAAGGCCATCATCCTCGGTGCCCAGACCATCATCACCGGAAACGCCTCGATCGTCGTCGCCGGTGGCACCGAGAGCATGTCCAACACTCCTCACTACCTTCCCAACCTCCGCACCGGCGCCAAGTACGGTGACGCCTCCCTCGTCGACGGCGTGCAGAAGGATGGCCTCCGTGACGCCTACGGCAAGAAGGAGCTCATGGGTATGCAGGGCGAGCTCTGCGCCGAGGAGCACGGCCTCACCCGTGAGGCCCAGGACGAGTACGCCATCAACACGTACAAGAAGGCTCAGGCCGCCGCCGAGGCCGGCCTCTTCACCGAGATCGCCCCCATTGAGGTCTCGGGCGGTCGCGGCAAGCCCAACATCAAGATCGACCGCGATGAGGAGGTCAAGAACCTCAACGAGGCCAAGCTTAAGACCGTCCGACCGGTCTTCATTCCAAACGGAGGCACCGTCACTGCTGCCAACGCCGCCCCCATCAACGACGGTGCTGCCGCCGTTGTCCTCGTCTCCGAGGCCAAGCTCAAGGAGCTCAACATCAAGCCCATTGCCAAGATCCTCGGCTGGGGTGATGCCGCCCGGGAACCCGAGCGCTTCACCATCGCCCCTGCTCTCGCTATCCCCAAGGCCATCAAGCACGCCGGCATCTCTGAGAAGGATGTCGACTACTATGAGATCAACGAGGCCTTCTCCGTCGTTGCTCTTGCCAACCTCAAGCTCCTCAACCTCGACGCCGAGAAGGTCAACGTCTTTGGTGGCTCCGTCGCCATCGGCCACCCCCTCGGTGCCTCTGGTGCTCGCATCGTTACTACCCTCACATCTGTTCTCAAGGAGAAGAAGGGCAAGATCGGTGTTGCGGGTATCTGCAACGGTGGTGGTGGTGCTTCGGCTCTGGTTATTGAGAACTTGCAGTGAGTTTGATACCTGTCTTGATTTGGGAGGGATTAAGCCTTTCAAAAACACCCCCATCACTGTATAAAAAGCAATAGCTGGTGATTGGTGGTGATGGTGGCTGGTTGATAAAAAACGGCGTTTGATTTTTTGCTTGCGAATAATACAAGGAGTCATGCATAAATTCTGACTCGGAAGGCAAAAACATATTTGCTCGTTAGATCAGTAATAACGGTCCCGCAACTTGCCAGGCCTAACCTTTAATATCAAAAAAGTTCTTAATAAGAAAGATTGAGAAGAATGCTGCTTCCAAAAATCAAATTCGTTCACCACATGTGTGAAGTTTTAGACAGTCGGCTATTCACCTCAGATATGGCTCTGTTAGGTATTCTCGTTTTTATTTTTTATTATTTTAATCAGATATGTTTACCTCCTCTCCAATTCAACTACCGGGCCTCCAAGCCTTGACACATCCATCCTCGCCGCCAGTAAAGACAACCTGCTGCTCATCAAACACGCAAAAACTCCTTACCAACTCCTGACCGTGGGCTCCCGGTAATCCAACAACCGCATCCTTATCCAATCCCCATCCTGAAGGCCCCTTACTCAAATGAATCAACTGGAACAAATCCCGACTATATTTTTTTTTTTTACACATTACTAGTCAGCTATAATGTTTCCACGCGCTCTTTTTGTTTTCATTCCTCTCTTTTTTGGGTATAAAAATAAAAATAAAATAAAAATAAAAGAAACTTACTCTTGCGACCCGGCACCGATAATCGCTCCGGCCCCGTTGACCTTTGGCACCACGTCGGCAAGGTACTGACACCCGACCACCTCCCTTATGTCGCCGAGGTCGAGGGTCGCTCCGCCCTTGTCCACGACCGACTCGTCCATGTCATAGATGGCAAACTTTTCGTCGTGCGAGGCGGCGTACACCTCTGCGTCGGTCAGGAACCCCGCGTGGTGGACGGAGCCGTGGTTGAAGGCCTGGATGACGGTCTCGTCCTCGTCGGCTATCAGGGTGTCCGAGACGTTGATGAGGCCGTCGGTCGAGCCGGAAAGCAGTATCGAAGGGCGCGAAGGGTGGTAGCTCAGCTCCGTCACGTCGTCCGAGTGAAGGTCGGCATAGGTAGTTTTTGGGGAGGAACTTGAAGGGTTTCGGAGGTCCCTGGAGATGTTTTAGAGAGAGAGAGAAAATAAAAATGAGAGGAAGGTTTTTTTTTTAAAAAAAAAAAAAAGAGGTCAAGGAAATTACCAGATGAGGATGGCGGCTTGGTGGTTGGCTAGTTCGGTGCCTGCTGCTAGGGAGTTTGTGGCGGACGAGGTTGCGAGAGAGAGAAGGGGGACGTCGGATCCTTTCGAGAAGGGAAAAGTGTCAGTTATGAGAAATAAAGAAAGAAAAAAAATAACAGGGCAAAAGGGTATTGTATTGTACCCTGGATCTTCATTGCTGGCGCTTTGAGAGGATCATGACGGAGGTCCCAAACTGAGATGGCACCGTTCTCCCCCGTGGTGCAGATAACGGACTCGGAAGGGTCATAGACCGTTGCGACGGTGCCGGAACCGTGATCCAGCTTGATGCTTTTGACGGGGCCATGGTTGAGGTTTGACGGGTCAAAGAGGGTGAGGGTTTGGTCTGAGGCGGTTGCTGCGAGGCCCAGGGCGACTGGGAGAATGTCCAGGACATATATTGGGTCCTCGGGGCCGAAACGGAATTGGTAACCGGCTACAGCCGTGAGGTTGTACATTTTTTTGGAAGAGTTGCGCTGGTGTCGTCAAGACACAACCTCTGGTTGATTTTTTTGTTTTTTCACACTTGTGGTATTTGAGGTTATTTTACCTGAGAAAATGTGTAAGTGGAAAAAAGTTGCTGGGCAATATTTTCATGACGAAACAATTCACTTTTGTCACAAACACAACACAGGGAAAAGGGGCATTTACTTATATAATGGGCTTGGGTTAATTCAGATTGAAGCTTAAGAGCAAAATAAAAATAAAATTGGAATTGCGGATAAGAATTTGAATAAAAAGACAAGGCAAGAGCTTCTTCAGTTGAAACTACATCTTGAGCTCTGGTTTATCGAACAGCAGCTGATTGCCACTTGATTCCAGGTGCCAATCTTGGTCTTCAATGGAACAGATCGGATTGAACTTGACAAGCTTACGGATGTTTTAATACAACCCCCCCCCCTGTCGCAATTGGAGCTTTTGTCTGTTATCGGCTATCGAACTGGACAGCTCACCCTGGAAGTTGGAAGCCGTGCTGCTGATGTATTATACAGTACATAAACATCATTCCGGGTTGCAACCAGGTGCGACGCTCCCAACACCCGTCACCGACTATGACATGACGAATTCGAGTTGCACTTTTCCTAGCATCATCAGTTCAAGCCGAAGATGAGGCGATACTATATGGGCTTGTTACGTATGCAACCTCTAAACCATTGCTAAGCAGTTGCTGTTGCACTCGTGTAGATGCACCCTCGACTAACAGCCCACCTCACCTCCAACAGTGCTCTTGCAGACCCTCGCATCTTCCAACGCAGAGGGAACCCAAAAGGTCCTCGCCAACAGCAAACCGAACGGCCAGAAAAATGGCGATCAATTACATGCAGACATCGCGACTGCGCAGGCCGGGGAAAGATTGGCCCAGGATGGCGACAGTTTCGTCGCAGAAGCCCTCTCTTTGCTACGCTCGCTGCACCAACCTTCACGCGACAGGATACGAAAACAGCAGGGTCTCACCGCAACCTTGCTGAATCTCGCCCTGAAAGCGGTCCCGACTATACGGCTCTCAGAACCCCAAGCGGCCGAGTCGTCGTCACCTAAGGCTAACACGCTCAGCCGCGGGCTTCAGGAAGCGACCGCGCTCCTCGAAACCGCCGCGGCCCGGAACAACTCGGACGCAATATACCTCCTTGCCGAACTAAGCTTTTACGGCAACTATTCGTACCCGAGAGACTTCAAAGCCGCCTTCGAATATTACCACAAGTTGGCGGAACTCAACGGGAACAGCTCGGCGCAATACATGGTGGGGCTGATGTACTCGACAGGAGTCGGAGGGGCGGTAGAGCCGGACCAGGCCCGAGCCCTCCTCTACTACACGTTTGCGGCAAACCAGGGACACACAAGAGCAGAGATGTCGCTCGCCCATCGGCACCAGGCAGGCATAGCAACACCTAAGAGCTGTGAGATGGCGGCCAAGTACTACAAGCGGGTAGCAGACAAGGCCATGGCGTGGTACCGCTCCGGCCCGCCGGGGGGGATGGGATGGATCCCAGAGTCTTACAGAATTGCCGACGAGTCGGGTGGCGTCTACGGAGAAGGGGCGAGCGTTTCGAGTGCCGGTATCAACGCAATCAAAGCCCATCCCAACTCGGATGCGTACGCTTCAATTGAGGATATCATCGAGTACTTGAACCTCATGTCCGAGAAGGGAGACTTCAAAGCGTCATTCAACCTCGGGAGGATATTCTACGACGGGCAGAGGGGGTTGCCAAAGGACATGGGCCTGGCGAGGAAGTTTTTCTTTGATGTGGCCCAAAAGTACTGGGTCAAGGGCCGGCCGATCCAGAATCCGAAACCGGGGCTCGATAAGATTGCTGCCAAGGCCGCAGGCTTCCTCGGACGCATGTTTATGCGGGGAGAAGGCGCCGAGCAGAACTTTGATCGCGCAAAGTTCTGGTTTGAGCGCGGCGCCCTGCTCAAGGACGCACAGTCTCAGTTTGGCCTCGGTCTGCTCCACCTTCATGGGTACGGCGTCAAGAGGGACGTCGCCGAGGCTTCCAGCTACTTCAAGGCGGCGGCTGCCCAAGACTTCTCTCACGCCCAGGTCCAGCTCGGTGCTCTTTACCTCGATCAGGGCGGCACCGAGGATATCATCTCAGCAAGCCATTACTTTGAGTTGGCTGCTCGGTGGTCCAATTTGGAGTCCTACTACCACCTCGCCGAACTCAATTACTTTGGGGTTGGTCGCGAGAAGTCTTGCTCCTCTGCCCTGGGCTATTTCAAGAATGTAGCCGAGAGAGCGGAGCCATTCGTTTCGTCCTGGGCTGAAGCGAACGCCGCCTACGAGGAAGGCGATACCGAACTGGCTGTACTAGAATACATTGGAGCAGCCGAGCAAGGTTATGAAAAGGCGCAAAACAATGTTGCCCATCTTCTCGATCCTGACCAGTCCCGTCTTCCGATTCCTGATTGGCTGTTTAAGCCTGCCAAGAGACCGGAACTCCTCGACAACCCGAGGCTGGCGCTCATGTACTGGACGCGTTCTGCTAGGCAGGGGAACGTTGACGCCCTGGTTAAAATGGGCGATTACTACCTCTACGGTCTCGGAGCGGAAGCGGATGTGGACAAGGCGGTGCAGTGCTACCAGGGGGCGTCGGAGTATCAGCAGAGCGCGCAGGCCATGTACAACCTCGGATGGATGTATGAGAACGGGGTTGGTCTCGATCAGGATTTCCATCTCGCCAAGAGGCATTATGACTCTGCGCTGGAGATCAACGAGGAGGCGTATCTGCCGGTCGCGCTGAGCTTGTTGAAGCTGAGGGCGAGGAGCGCGTGGAACACGCTTACGCATGGGAGGGTCAATAGCATTCGGGATGAACCAGGTATGATATACTTTGGCTTTTTTGTTTATTATGTACGTGATGATATGGTTACTAACCTGGTTTTCTGGCGGGGTTACAGTTGAGAAGAAACAATGGTCTCTTTCTGAGTGGATCAATAATTTCCTTCAAGATGATGGGCAAGGGTATTATGATGAGTACCTTGATGAGTATTATGATGATGCCACCATGCCTGGAGGGGACGGGCCGGATTTTGGTGGCGGAGCGGGCGGAGGTGCAGTTGGTGATGACGACGAGGATGGATTAGTGGAGAGCCTGGTGATTATCGGCTTGGTTTCTGCCTTGGCTTTTTTGCTTGTTTATCGGAATCAGAGGCAGCAAGAGGCGAGGAGGAGGCAGGAGCAGGAGTTGTTGCAGCAGCAGCAAGAAGATGCGAATAGATTAGGGGGACAACAGGCGGCACAACCGCCACGGTTTCCGGAGCCAGGGGATCCTAATTTTTGGAACCCAGGAGGAATGCTGGGACATTGAGCTTTTTTTTTTTTTTTTTTTTTTTTTTTTTCGGGGTAAGGGGGATGTATTATTAGAGCACAGTTAGGGGTTGGAGAGAAGAAAGAGAGAGAGAGAGAGAGAGAGAGAGAGAGAGAGAGAGAGAGAGAGAGAGAGAGAGAGAGAGAGAGAGAGAGAGAGAGAGAGAGAGAGAGA
>MU865226.1:878-12264 GCA_033576145.1 Cladorrhinum samala | reverse complement strand
CCCTCCATCCCCCCCCACCCCCCCCCCCCACAACCCCCCCCCCCCCCCCCCCCCACCCGCCCCCCCCCCCCCCCCCGCCCCGTCGGTTTTTTTTTTTTTTTTTTTTTTTTTTATGCCAGCGTTAATTGAATGGCAAATCAGTGAGGGGGGGAAAAATGTACCAAAAAGGGTAAAAGGTTGTGTGTGTGTGTGTGTGTGTGCGTGTTCGAAGCTAGATAATAATAATCACATCCCATTGGATTGGTTTTAAAAAAGAAACCCCCCCCAAAAAAAAAACGCCTTCAAGCCACAATCCAAAAACAAACAAAAAAAAAAAGAGGCCGAAAGCGAACCCGAGAGGTGATGAGATGGAGGGGTGAGGGGGGTTTACCAAAAGAAGAAGGAAGGTGTGTGATGATGAATCGGGTAGGTTACACAACATTTCACACAAATCAGCCATTTCCCCCCCCCCCCCTCAATCCACATTTCGGCCCCAGTGGCTTGTCATCCCAGCCAACAAGGAATGATGGATTTGAAGTGAGTGTGTGTGTTTGTTTTTTGTTCGTGTTTCGTAAAAAAAGGGTAGCTTGTGAAATGCGAGGGCGAAACTAGGGAAAAAGGAAAAAGGAAAGAAGGAAGGGGGGGTAATGTACCCGGATGGATCCATAAAATACCTACCTACCTACTTATCATCTGATCAAATTCACAAAAATACGGTGTTATTCACCCCAAAAGCATTCATTTTTAATGTTGAAAAAGGGAATGCCCCAAGGACTGCAACCTGGAAAAAATATGGTTAGGGGTCCCCGCATCCCGTCTTCAAGCAAATCCCATCCTGCGTGAATCCTGGGTCAGAAAAGCCTTCGGAAAGCTCGGTTGTCTTTTTCTTTTCTTTCCCATGCTGCATGGCTGAAATGCTTGGTCGTGTGTGATGCATAACGTGGCATTCTAGGCAGGAAGGGCAGGGAAAGGGGCTAAGCGGTACGCCCAAAAAAATCGGGATACTTACCAGTTCGATCCTGATGATGACTTTTATGACTGATAACAATGCAAGGAAAGAGGAATAATCCATGTTCATTTCAAGGTAAACCATCGTATTATACAAAAAAAGCAACTTTTTCCCTCTCCCGTATATCAACCAAACAGAATGCCACAAAATAAAAGCTTACAACGCCAATAGCTCCTCGCCTAAAAAGATTAACAAAAAAAAAAAAAAAAAAAAGCCTCAAACCTGAAAGCTCCCTGCCTTGAATGCTAGTCCAAACCAAATTCCCATGTGTGCCCCTGGTGTTTTTTTCCCTCCCTTCCAAATTCCGTATAACTACAAGTCTAGAAAGAAACCAGAAAGAAAAGACCATGTAAACGTGTGATGTCATGTCCAACCGGAAGAAGAGAGAGAGAGAAAAAAAAAACCCCCCAAACCGGCTCCATCCGCTTGAGATCTCCATCAGGACCCAAACGATCGGCTGATCGATCTACACACGTTCCCCGGATCTAGAAACCCCCGGCCCGCTAACATGAATCCCCCCACCCTTTCCCAGTACACTAAAAAAGGACAAACAGCAATTAGAAAAGATTAGTAAACACACCCTCCGTGACACTCTCCCACTCCCCCTTCCCCGTCACCACCGTAATCCATCCCCCCTAGGCTGTGCTCGACCTGCTCGGTGCACATGCCGACGCGGTGGACCATGAAGCCCAAATCCCAACTCGTCTTGCCCGTACACGCCTCCTCCCAGGGAGTCAGGACAACGCTCGCCCAGCAGCACAGCATCCCGTTGTTGGACAGAAAAGTGGCGTGATCCCTGTCCATCTCGGTAAACTCTGACAGCGTGCACCTCGAGTAGACCCACTCGTCCTCGTCGTCGTAGTGGGCGGCGTTTGACAGCCTGGCCGTGACGGAGCCGTCCTCCGAGGCCGGCGGGCTGATGTGCGACAGGAAGCCCTGGATCAGGTCCCGGTGCAGCGCCACCTCCTCGATCTCTACTCTGGCCGTCGGGTCCCTGGGGCGGTGGTGGTCTTTCCGGAACGGCGCGTACGGGGCGCTCCGAAAGGTGAGTCTGCACTTGGGTATGTGGATTATGGGCGTGGTGGAGTTTGCTGGGGCTCCAGGGATTTGGGGTGGGGTGCATCCCGAATGTTGATGGGAAGGGAATGAGGATGAAGTGGTGTTGGTGGTGGTAGTGGTGGTGGTGGTGGTGGAGCAATCGAACGGGACGCTCCGTATGCCTTGGTATGATGTGTTTGTTGGCCACTGGCCGATGAGGAGGGGCTCGCCGTGGCCGTAGACGAGCTGCCAGTCGACTGGTTGGAGTTTTTGGGCCGAGGCTGGGGGGAATGGTGAGTTGTCCATTTTAGTTGGTATAATAATAAAGGTATGATGATTGAATGGCGAAATCTAAAATTTTAGATGTGAAAAAGAATGATTGTCTGGCCGTGGGAAGATAAACTTGATGCTGAAAACGAGAAATGGAACGTGTTATGATAATTGTAAAGAAAGGAATTTATTAAGAGTGGCAAAAGTAGGGTAAACTTTTTTTTTTTACAAGTCCATTAAAAAAAAACAAGAACAGAGGCACTGCCTGGAGATTATATCACAAAACCAGCAAGACCAACACTGCAGGTGTGGGTGCCAAGACATGAAGGGTGTGGTAGCGGTGCCTGGCCCCTTGTTGTGCTTCCACGCCTTCACGCCCAGGAGGATCGCCGAGAGAGGTCCAAGCGTACAACGCGCAGAAGGCAGGAGCCAAGAATTACACTCCCTGGTCGGTCGTCACAGCCTGATGGGCAAGTGAGCAAGCGTGTGAGCGGCTGTTAGCCGCAGGCGCACCGGCATTGGAATGCAATGTTCTTTTTTTTTTTTTTTTAATTTATTTTTTGACCTCTCATTTTGTTCAATGTGAAACAGTCACGAAGTCACCCAGTTCACCTGGTTTGTTGTCGATCCCTTCCTAGTCGAGCCCCATTCCCACAGGGGGGAAGGGGGAGGGGAGGGGGAATTCGGATAGCACAAACAGCACAACGTGAGAAGAATGGGGTGAAGGGGGGGAGGGGAAACGCCACAATCAGAAAACGTATGCCGCCGGCATTTGAAAAAGGCCAGAAGAAAGAGGGGGAGGGAAAAAAAAATAAAACAAGAAAAAAATTGAGAATCTAGAACGTGGTGAAAACGTACTTGGCGACATCTCACTTCCCATGCCTATTTAGATTAAAAATATTCCTCGCTTCATCAGCCCTTTTCTTGTGGGGGCCGCGCAAAAAAAAAAAAAAAAGGACAAAATTGGTAAGGGACGGACTGGGGAAGCATCCATTGTCCCGGCAGTTTGGACCAACTGATTCTTCCCCGGTACCAACAACGAGGACACGCTATCTCAAAGCGGGTTACTGTAGCATGGTACCGATAGTCTGGCAGTTGGGTCAGTGTGTTGACGGGTTTTGCACTATCTCTGTCGTTAACCGAAATGGCCGCCTTATGCTCCTTGGCTGCTTCACCTTCATCCATCCCTCCGGAGACTCGAGGGAGCAAAAGACACAGGCGGGATCCCGGGCCGATAGATCGATGGGTTGGGTGAAAAGCCCGACATTTTTCGGGAAGTTGTCTCTCGCTGAGAGCACTCATGATGAAATAAACACGACATCCGTCGTTCCGTCGCATGCGTGTATCGAGATTCCCAAACGCTGGCGAGATGAGGATATTCACCCCCAAAGGTACCGCCGGGCTGGGTGCGGGAAACTTTTGGTTCGATCGGATTCACCCGACGGCCGAGGAAGCGCTGCGATTGGTGCTGCCCCCTGGGGGATCCAATATGCCATCTGTCTGGGGGCGGCACAGAAAATACATATGCATGCGGGCTGCCCAAATCTCTGCGCCCGTCACCTTGGGCCCGGTGATCGAGGAGCCCCCGATCATCGAGCCATGCCAGATCCACGACCCATGCCGGATCCTGTCGGCATCTTTTCTCCGGGCTCCGCAAAAAAAAAAAAAAAGAAGTTCCCAGCAGAGCGGAATTGGCCATTGCAACACACTGCAGCCACTGCTACCCACTCGCAGCTGAGTGAAGTGTTGTCGTGCAACCAATGGCTGCCAGGTTTGAGACACCGCCGAATCAATATTTGCTCTTTTTCATGCAGGAGAACGCATTCCGGCCACCGGTCCTGGGGTTCGAAGACATCTGAATAGGGACAATCCACCAATGAGATTTGGATGCCGATGAGGTCTTGTCTCAGATGACAGAGGCCAGCTCCTCGTTGAGCGCCACAGCAGCGAGCAAGGTCCCCCAAAGACGACATCAATCACGCCCTTGATGGGAAACGAGAAAACCAAGCACACTCATACTTTCTTATTATCCTCCATGGCATATCCACCGGATTCCGATGTAGGAGGCATCGGAACTCGACGACTTAAGACTGCACCTAATTATTCCGGCAGGCAGGAGAATGGCTGCAGCTCCTGGCCTCTGCATGGAACATGATCATCATTTCTCCGAGATCATATAGCAACCATCCACGTCAGGAATGGAGATTCCCTTTCGGCTCATGTCTTATGATTACAAATGCATAATCACCTCAAAGATAAGTGATCTGCTGAAAGTGCCTTCAACCAATTGAGCATACTGCGGCCCCGGTCTGTTCATACCGAGTCATCTCCCCTTGTGGTGATGCTACGAAGCCAATCTATATGTCCATGTTGTAATTTAAAAGAAAAAGAAAAGTGGAACCATACGCAGCTCAATTGCATCATTGAGGCGACTTTGACACTGACTAGTCCCTTCACCTCACTTCAAGAATTAATACAAAAAAAAAAAGAGAGAAAAGAAAATAAGGTACCAATGAAATTGGTATGAACGTCACAAGAATGATGTTTTAATCGGTTGATTCAATTTAGTAAGTTGGGGGGGGGGGGGGCCCCCCCCCCCCCCACCAAGACAAAAAAAAAAAGTGAGGTAGAGACAAAAAAAAAAAAAAAAAACATAAAAAAATAAAAACAAAAAAAAAAAGAGTTAAAAGAAAATTAGGTCCCCATAAAATTGTTTTGAACGTAACAAGAATTTTTTTTTAATCGGTTTTTTAAATTTTTTAACAACCCCCCCCCCCCCCCCGAAAAAAAAAAGAGTCTGTTCACACTATGGTACTTGTCCTTCCACACTATATCCCGGTTTTATATACAAGTTGAGGTGATGATCTTCCATTATCAAATACAAACTCACGGAATCTCCCTAAGGAAGAAATGAAAGGCTATTTCTCTAGACTAAAGTAATTATAAAGATGTGATTTTTTTTAAAAAAAAAAACTAAAAATTGGGGAGTGTATATAATATGGTATTAAATAGGAAGATGTAAAATAATCACTTGTACCTGAGTTTTGATATTTCGTTCGGCGGTTAGGAATATACATGTACTGTACCTTGTAGTGTGGGAGGACAAGTACCGTAGTGTGAAAAGACTTCTCTCTCAAAAAAAAAAAATATTAAAAAAAAATAAAGAGTGGGAAGGAAAGGGCGGGGGGGGGGGGGGGAAAGAGGTTATCGTTGTGACCAAGGTAGGTGCTTGCCTGGTTGAGCCCTGGGCGTGTTAGAAATTTAACGGACAAGTAAAACTGTTTTGTTATAAAAAGAAAATAAAGGATTTCTTTCCCAAATCACCGGCCGTGTTGATTACAAAGTCGGTCACTTACCTAGTGTAGTATAGGCGATGAAATTCCTCTGGAGAGCGCCCATTGTGAGTTTGCGAGTCAATGTTGGTCTCTTGGTGTTGTCGCTCGTTTGATATATGTCGTCAGTTATTTTCTGTCACTGAAAGAAAGATTGAGGTACTGACTAGGTGGATTATCTAGATGTCTGGCTGGTATTAATTAACCCCTGGGGGCGGCGGTCTCTTGAAACTTGTTGGGTGTGGTATTTACTCAGTCAGGATGCTCGATATGAACTTTTGATGAGAATAAAAGCTAAGTATGATACATAGATGAGTTTGGATAATAAAGAAAAACAAAATCAACATCGCCACTGTGCTTATCAACGAAGCCGGTCGATTTGTGGGCATGCGAACCTGGAGTGAAGATGAGACTAAGTGAACAGAGAGATGAGAAGGTTGTGGGAGCCTTGAAGAGCTCGAATGGCAGGCATGCCGTTTATTTCTTACTCATCAGATCCGGGATTTTAGAAAGGGCAGCTATCTACCTTAGTTTGCGATAAGTACAAACATCAGGAAATTCAAGTGCACTGGGTTTCACTGTTGACGCCCACCGAGAGTTACAACTTGTTTGTTGCTCGGGTAATTACCACGCGAGTACTATCCTGCGTGGTTATCTCCATTTTTCAAGCCTACGTACCTAAAGCAGCAGACTCGTAGGCAAATGATACATAATCCCAATGGCAGGTGCCATTCCGATGACTATAGCGGACAACCGCCATTACAATATCTGCTTCTCTCCCTGAACCATAATCAACTTCTACCTGGCGTCTGCGGCAGTAGAGTATAGGAAGACAAGGAAGACCAGGTATTGAGTCGTGAGTCTAATCATCAGTGGATAATCATGCAGATCATTACCACTAATTCTATTCTCATCATGTTATTAGGTAGGTACCTATGTACTGCGTTCTTACTTCCGAAGACGGCTGAAAGTAGGATACACAAGGATCAGCTAGAACCTGAATGTCAACAGCAAGGTACAACACCTCCCCCTCACTGCACTGCAGGCACAGTTGAGTTACTAGAGGGAAAAACAAGAAAAGGTGAATAATCAAGATTTGTCACTCCAATTACCGGATATCACCGCATCGGAGTCTTATTACCGCCACGACTTCGGAGCATCCATCACGGCCACACATCGGAAAACAAAGATTGTCGTTGGCTTCCATTACCTGGCTGAAGTGACAAGTGACGAGCGGCAAGTGACACTCGGCACATACACCAAGCCATAAGCCGTGATCCCGTTGTTTCACTGTCGCGAAGGTATACTACCTGGGTATGTGCAACTCGCAATGAAATTCAGGAATAGATTCCGATTGGTGAAAATCAAAAAGAGAAAAAAAAAAAAAAAAAAACTCCCAACAAAGATAAGGGTGGGTAAAAAAAAATTTGTGGCGTGCCCATCAAGGATGACAACTTTCATGATGGTGGCGATCACAAGAACGGGAAAGTCACTTGAAACCCCCCCCCCCCCTCCAAAAAAAAAGCGATCAAGTTTTCCGGATCACACCTATCCACGTGGTGTAACTTGTAGGTATGAAATGTACATGTACGTACATAATGTACCTACTATGTCAGAAGGATCGCCCGGCCAGTACTAGTATGTAAGCTGACAGAGATACATACATATCTAGGTGATCACTTCAGCCCTGTCACATTTTTTATTGTTTCGGGGTTCCTGGGCGGGCTGAACCCGGAAAACAGCCGCTTTGCGCCGACTTGCTGGGAGGCTTTTCAGTTTATGCAAGATAATGTACATACAATACTGCAGCGTGGGTAAATTCATGATGATCACCTTGGTTGGGCAAGGGACTCCGTAAGGTACCTATGTATACTAGGTGGGAATGCATGTATGTACAGTACATGTACATGGAAGGAAAAGTGACGTATCGGCGACATTTTGAACTTGGTGATATACGAAGAGTGACGGAAGACGGTGGGTAGATGCGGATGAGGCGGTTGGGGGTCATCATAATCCTCCTTCAATCTGAAACAGGCGCGTTTTTCCTTTTTTCCTTTTTCCTTTTTCCTTTTCCATTTTTTTTTTTTTTTTTTTTTTTTTTTTTTTTTTTTGTTCTCGTTGTTGTTCCGTATAAGGATAACAAAAATACACATTCCTTACTCGGAATTTTCAGAAGGTGATGAGAACGTTCAACAGGAGAGGAGGGTCACGAGGTCAAAATGTTTTTGGTGTTCCCAATCTGTGCGATTAAAAGGGGTACAGGGATCGTCACGAGACCTCCTTCCCTTGAACCAATGGGAAATTCATGTAACCCCAATGACATGGTATCGACACAAGCTTTGTTGTTTCTCTCCCGTCGCTCTCCCGAAATCGCTTTTTAGTTTTTTGAAAACCCCTGCGTTTGGCAATGATTGCTTGCGAACCTGGGTTGTGCTCTGTTTTGTTGGACCCAATAGCGGTGCCGCAAGCGGTTAAGGAATCTGGGGAACCCCCACGCTGAGTGGACAGGGGAGGGGGGGGCCAAAGGGGAAACGAGGGTGACAACCCAGGAGGTTTCTGTCTTCTCACGTGAGGACAAAGGGATGCAAGGGGGATCACTGTAAAAGTCCAATGCAATCTCGAATGTGGATACGTTTATTGGTGAAGGAATATTACCTTGACTGGAAGGACAGCTGATGAGGAATTTCACATTGGATGAAATATTGTGTTGATCGTGAAGATCCAAATGCCAGGGCGGAAATAGTGAGGAGAGGGAAACAAAAACTGGGAAGTTGTAATTGTTATTGCTTTTTCCTTGAGTGTACAAAATAAAATTAAAACCAACGTGCCGCAATACCTACTTGCTCACCCCCTTCCAAGAATCGACTAGTTGAAAGCCGGCCAACACACCGGTGCTTGACCGGTGTGGGACGGGACATCTTTGTCTGGTCGCCGAGTGGTGCTGAAGCGGTCACGATGGAATTTCCAATCCCCCCTGAATGATGTGGTCCCAGGGAAGCTCGCTAGCGAATTGACAGCGGGGTATCCAAATGCTGGGGGAACAAGGGAGGGGGGCCCGTCAGTGAACTTGCGCCCGGTTCCATGTGGGGGTCGTAACACCACCGACATGGAAAAGAAAGAAAAAGCTTCTGGATCCCATCGACCGACTGCCGGCAAGTGGAACGGGGCAAAGGTCCAGACAGCGGGGCGTTTTTCCCAGGAGAAATGTTTCCACCATGCAGATCATCGGGTTTATTTTGCCCGAGCTTTTCCGCTCCTTTTAGCTGATTGGGACACTCTGTTGACACATAAATTGGAGAACCAAACAAGCGTATTACTCGATATTTTCGTCATGGAGTTTTGTCGGCCGGTGACCTCTCGCTCTGTTCACTCCTTCCCTTCCTCCCAGAACTCAAAATTGTGCAGCAGCAACCGGGAGCTCACCGCAGGTTTTTTTGCCCAACAAAATGAACCGAACTGTTGAACCTTGATTATGGTCTGGAAGAAAGAAAACCGAAAGCCCCGGGTGCATGCCACGCAAGCCCCGTTCTGTGCCACCCCTTGTTCCTTGCGCGCCCTGGTTCAGCATGATTGCGATCCCGGGTTTTGGAATAAACCCCCACGCAGCTCTCCAGGCCAGAGAGCCTCACTTGATTTGATCTAGTGTGGTGTCACTTTTCAGGCTTCCCCATTTTGCTTTGTGTCTGGGGTTAGCCAGGGGCGAATATTCCCGAGGGGAACCCGTGTTCCACTTCCTCCTCAACTCGCACAACCCACCGTGCTTGACGCTGATATAAGTACCGGACTTGAGTAGCCCCTTCAGTTTTGGACTGACCACTCTTGATACTTTTACATACTCACTGTCTTCCTCCCCTAATTTAAATTTTTTTTTTCTCTACCTTCCAAAGTAATCAACATACAAATCGTCTTGCACCCAGACACAGTCAGAGTGCCACACATCACACCACATCTATAATTGTAAAATAAACTTTTCCTCCACTCAACAAAAATGGCCGTATCAGACACCTCCCTGCCCACCACGCCTACCTCCTCAACACACAGCACTTCAGAGACCACCATGGGCAACCTCCCACCAACCCGCCTCCCCAACGGCGTCTACGTCCCAATGCTAGCCTTCTTCAACTCGGAAGACGAGATCGACATCCCCACCACACAAAGACACACGGCCCGCCTCCTGTCAGCAGGCGTCACGGGCCTCGTGGTGCACGGCTCAAACGGCGAGGCGGTGCACATGTCCCGTAAGGAGCGACGAGCAGTTATCGAGGCAGTGGTAGATGCCGTTCGGCACGAAGTCGACAGCCTTCAGCAGCCAGTCCCCATCATCGCCGGCTGCTCCGCCGCGTCAGTAAAGGAAACCACCGAGCTCTGTCGCGAAGCCTGCGAGGCGGGCGCCACCCACGCGCTCATCCTGCCTCCCGGGTACTATTCCGGCCTCCTCAACAAGTCGATGATTGTTAAATACTTTCACGATGTAGCCGACCAGTCGCCGGTGCCCATTTTGGTGTACAACTTCCCACCCGCGGCCAATGGGGTCGATCTGGACTCTGACACCATCTTGGACATTGCTGCTCACCCCAAAGTGGTGGGCGTCAAGTTGACGTGCGGAAACACGGGAAAGCTGGCCAGGTTGGTCGCAGACACGCCCAAGGTGCGTGGAGGCCGCAACGACTTCTTTGTCGCGGGTGGGAGCGCCGACTTTATCCTCCAGGGGCTCGTGGTGGGCGCTCGAGGGACCATCAGCGGGTTTGCGAACCTGGCCCCGAGGGCCTGCGTGAGGATCGGGGAGCTGTTTGAAGAGGGCAAGCTGGCTGAGGCAAGGGAGTTGCAGCATCAGGTTGCCAGGGCTGATTGGTTAGCCATCAGATATGGGTTTGTCGGCGTCAAGGCGGCTATGCCTTACTTCTGGGGGGATGGGGAGCAGTGTGCTACCGCGCCGAGAGCGCCTTTTCAGGCGTTGCATGAGCAAAATCCCGAAGGCGTCGCGGAGATCCAGCGAGGGATGGCTAGCGTGCTGGAGATTGAAAGGGAATTTGAGCAGGGTAAAGCCCTGGCGGCATGAGACCCTTGCTCTTTCATCCTGTCTGACGAATTTTCAAAACTTAATATGATTTTTGTAATGGGGGAGTGTGCAGTCGGAGTATTGGGGTTTCAAAAAAAAAAAAAGGACTGTTTGAAGGAAAACAGCCTTTAAAAAAGGAGTACCTTTAGAGACCAACACACAGTAGTAGGCTACGCGCAAGCGTTTACTTTGAATGCCACAGAAATCAACCTTGAAACATGCCTCTTTCACTGTCCCAAAGCCTTTACACAGATGCAAAACACCAGTATGCGACGATGTACCAGTAGTTATTGAATTACTGAATGTACAAGAATGCTGTCAGACGCATGTCGACGATTGCTAGGTATGGCGTATTTGTTTTTGGTTGCTTACTACTGAACGCCCACATGGTAGAAACACGGAAAACTTATCCGAACCTGACCCTATCATGCTGCCGTGGTACCGACTGCGCCTCAATTTCACAGTATACTTACCGTCTTCTCAAGTTAGGTACATGGGTATGCATGCGGCTCTGGGTGGGCAGTCTGGTCATTTGACTATTCCATTTACATCTGGGAGCAAAAAAAAAAAAAAAAAAAAAAAGGGGGGGGGGGGGGGGGGGCCCTAGGATAATAGTCAACCAAGTAATTTTATACCACCGGCGGGTTTTTTTTGAGGGCGGGGTGGGTTGGGTGAATTACACTGCGGTAACGCGGCGCG
>MU865225.1:0-12285 GCA_033576145.1 Cladorrhinum samala | reverse complement strand
TTTTTTTTTTTTTTTATATAAAATAATATATTTTTTTTTTATTTTTTTTTTTTTTGTTTTTTGTTTCTTATTTTTTTTTTTTTTTTTTTTTTGTTGGGGGGGGGGGGGGGGGCCCCCCCCCATCAATAGAATATAATCATATTATACTCATATCGAGTGTGAGATTTTTTTTTTGGGATAAAGTTGGAGGTATTTCGAGGGTAAGAATATAGATGATAGTGTAGTGTATGGAGCGAAACAAATGAGCTTGGGTGGATGGATTAAATGGAATACAATTTTGATTTTAATTTTTTTTTGAGATAGCTTTTAAATGGAAGCAAGGCACCTCGAATGAATGGTCTCTAGTTTGTTTTGATTAGCCCCTGAGTTGATGTCCAAAGGGTCACAGCGTCCAGGGATATGTTGATGGAGAGCCAAATGGTACTGCGCCGAATGATTGTGTTAGAGAATTTGACTTTGGTTTCTCGCTCCCTCTTTGAACTAGATTCGCCTGCTCTGTTATCCCCAAGTTCTAGTGTTGGCCCTCATGGCAGCTTCAATACTCTCACAGTAATGTATATGAGCATCTGTCATTACTTCTTTCTTTCTTATCATCATTCTACAATTGTTACCTTTCCATGCAGGGCATCAAGATGATGTTGAAGGGTTTCTTAAAGCTAACAGGCAAGTTCGTTCAAACCTGAGTAAAACAATTCAAGGAATAAGTTAAAATCTAATTAATATATTCCCGAAGTCCTAAGGAATCCGCCGCTCATGAACGTTACATCATGTATCTGTATCAGAGAGTATACCGAGATGGAGATAAAAATTGACGGTATCTGTATCAGCATCTTTTTTTTTTCTTCCTTTCCACAAGGCAAGACGATGTACATGAATGCATAAAAAAAAACAAAAAAAAAAAACAGGTTGATTGGCTTTTAGGGACAAGATTTATTTCAGGGGGGAGCGGCTTCCACGCTTCAACTCAACCCGTCACTAAGAACTGACTCCTAATACCAAGAGTATATACACTACATAATTATAACTTCGCTCATTGTTTTATTCGACCGAGACGTTGCTATCAACATGTCCTTCCCCCCCCCCCTCTCTCTCTCTCCCCCCATCCCCTTTTTGGGCACAATAAAAAACATCCTGACCCTAGTTATTGTCCAACTACCATTACCAACAGCAATAACGCCAAAAACAAAAATCCAAAAGAAGAAGAAGAAGAGGAAGAAGAGACCATATTCGCACCACTTTCACCTTTATTTTTGCCATCACCCTATCTCCATTCTCAACCCCTCCTCCCTAAAAACCAGTTATAATATCATCATCTATCCCTTGAACCTCACATACATATACATTCACACATACATTCACACACACATTCACACACACATTCACACACACACACACACACGCAAGGCATAAACTTTTTTATCCGTCAAACTCGGCAAAAGCAATTTCAAAATTTTTCTACACTTCCACCCCTTTTCCACCCCTTGTCTTCTTTTTTCCTTCTTTTTTGTCAACCCTAGAGATCCTCGAGTAACCTAACACGTTTGGAGTTTTTTTTTTCTTTTCTTTTCTTTTTTTTTTTCCATTTTTAAAAAAGAAGAGTGAGAGAGAAAGAGAGAGAGACAAAGTGAGAGCGCCAGTCATACCAGGAAAATGGGATTCTAACCGTAAAACTAACCTTCTTTACCCCTGAAAACTGGCGTAAATTACTCTACACACCTTTATCCCCTGAAAATCAGATGAAAATTGTCAAGAATAATGACCGAATTAGGTTGGAACAAGTGAATAAGGGGGAATTTTTCCTAAATTATATTATTCCCCTCCAAAGTATGTACCTTCATTTATATGCAATACAAATATTCTTGTTGGATTTTTCTTTAACCGGAAAACCCTTTTCATTACGCGTATTGGACGTAAAGAAAACAACAACTTGTGCAGATATTGTGGCGTAAAAAAGGAGGTATTCGGGAACAACAAGAAACCCCACGTATACAAGCGAAGCCCTGCCGGGTTTCCTCGAGCCCGAGATACTCACGCGGTGACACATGATCAGAAATTCAAACACATAATGCCATGTCAGCAACAGCTTCTTCCACCAGGGCGAGCTGGACTACAAAACTTTTCGGTTGGGAAATTCACCGGCTATGAAGCACCATGAAGCACCACGAAACACCATCTGGCACGAGCCGGGAAAGATCTCGAACAATACCGCACCGGAAAAGCCTGGTAGATACTTCTACCTGCTCATTTACTCGGTGGCCGGTCGATATCAATTGACCGCACTTCTGCATGTCAATATTGAAACAATTATCTCGGACATCATGAAATTCCTCTCGTCACCGGGACAGAAATCTCGAGGCACTGGCGCCACCCGGCTGATGAAGTCGCCCATTCATCCAACGAGAGACCTCTCTCCGAATCATGTACCGGGCTGTTGTATGGCCATGCCGGTTGTCCAATGATTGATGCATTTTTGTTCCCAGACAGACATTGTACCCGCTAGTTCTGCGCCCAGGAAGCCGCTTGTCTTTACCAGTATAGCGTCAGTCTTCTGTGGATATTTAGTATTCCGTTGATAGGTATGTTTAGAGGCACCTAGGGCAAATCAGCTCATTTCAACAAGTTTATCCTGTATACGGCATCTGAGGCGACTTGACTCTCTCCTTGGTCAGCGCTCCACGCCAGAGCAGTATACTAGGCCCCCAAATATTAACCACGTCCAGCAGAGATCAGGAACAAGTAACGTTGCAGATCAACCATAGAGTTCCAGGCCGGAAAGGACCCCCTTCTTATTTGTAAATGAAGACCGCCGCTACCATCGGGCAAAAGTCGCGGCTTGAGATGATTTCAGTTTCCCCGGTTCCAGAAAATTTAACAATGGCAAAGTGTTATTCGCTTGCGACAAATTCCCGCAACAGCAAGCCCATTTCGGGTGAAAGAGAGAAGCCCTGTATGGCGCAGTGTGCTTTCCAGGAACCCGGAGGACAAGCCAAATTGCTTGACCACACACCAGACAGCTCCCATATTAAAAAAGATGTTAGTTTCATACGACCCCCGGTCATCTTCAACTCCCGATACGAACGAGATTTTGTAAGGTGTCAGCCAAGAATGGTAAGACGAATCTAGCAAGAGTGGCTAGATTTTACCCGGATTTCCAGATTTTCGTCTATCGTCTTGTCTAGTTAACCCCTGCCTGCTTACCCCAGATCTTAGGTGTCAATTTGGTCCGGTTAGTCGGTTAGAAAACTTGTCCAAGGGCTCTGGCAGTTCAAAGCGGCAAGCATGGTCAGGCAAGAGCAAAGTCTGTACAACCAAGATGGAAGCTGCTCGAACGGATGGATTTCTGGGGTCATGACGCCCGAGCGATGGTGATGATGGTTCCATCCGAACTCTACAAAGATCGACCCAACCGGCTTCCCTTCCTCCTCCTCCTCCTCCTCGGACTACCTCCGTCGGCCTTAACCGGATGACGACTTTGCGATCCTGATCAGCAGTCACTTGACACCGCTCGAGGGAAGAGTTTGCCCCGAAGGCTAGAAAAGCCATGATGATCTTCACTTGAAAGGTTTTCCAGAAAGGTTCCGAGTTTAAATTAAATAATTCATGCCGGATATTCGTCGGTACAACTGCTCGACAAACTTCAAAGCTTGAGGTGGGTAGAATAGCCGCAGTTTCATGATTCTGTCCCTTCTTGCATACCGGAAAGGTTGCAGCCTGCAGCACAACATATCGGCTTTTGCTGTTCCCCAGCCCGGAATCTGGTTCGTGTCAAGACTTCTCGAGAGGGTGTGCAGTCCCTGCCGGAGGAAGCCTGGCAATCCGAGATCTGGGAGAATGTCGGGTGCCGCCTGCTCTTTGGGGTGCAACTTGTCTTTATGAAACACCGCAACAGCAGCAGCCGTATTGTTCAAGGTCTTCTATGATTTTGAACCCCCCCCCCTCAATCTGCAGCCAATCGATATTTCTTTTGGATGCCAAAGTGATCATCACACCCGATACTTGGCTCTAGTTAAAGAATTCGGACTCCGTGTCCAATGCAAGCGACAACTCACAAAACATTGCCCTAGAGTTTTTAGATGAAGGACCAGGAGTCTCCGGGGGAAACTGTTGATCTGTGGCAATGGACGCGACCGTTTGCTCCAGTTGCTGGACCACATGACCTCGTATGATCTCGCCCAACAGGAGGCACTGTCATAGACCGTCCTGCAACTACCGGCACTTTTTATGAGTGTGTGCAGCATGTCCAACAGTTTGAGGGTTCAGCCAGGAACCTTGCATGGCCGCAATGGTGCTTGATAGTAGGCAGACAAGCGATCAATATTATTCTGCTGTCAAATTTTCCTCAAGGCCGCTTGGGTTGTATTGCATCTGATGTGTGGAGAAGTTCCCTCCTTGTGGCGCACAGGCTCACAGGACACGCGGATGTCCAAATAGACGGCCGGCAATCAAGGCGTTAATGCTAAATGGGCTTGCTCGGTGACTTTGTTGGAAGGCAATGAATGCAAGATGCATCCACCAATCCGGTCGACCTACATCCTCTTGCACTGCATCCCATTTAGCCGGGGTTCCATATGCGAAGCAGCGAGGTGGCAGAAACTTCCCAGGTTCTTGGGAAATGCTGGAAGAAGCCGTCATCCATTCGGGCAATTTCTAGTGATTTAGCCCTTGCTTGTTGTAGCCTTCTGTCGGTCCTTACTTGCGAGCCGTGACTTGGATCAGGACACCCCGGGGGGGGCAATATTCTGGGCCAGTCAACAAGACGTTTTGGCTGGATGTATGGATGTATGTATGTATGCATGTCTCCGGCGCTCCCTTCCTGGCTTTAGGATTGTGCACTGGCGCGCTCAGAGACGGGAGGAAGACGAGGTAACACAAGGGATGCTTGCCCAGCTCTGGCGCGAACTACATATGCCATCCTTCCTGTTCCAAGTCCGCAGCCTCGGGGGCGTGGACAGCGACTGGTGGAAGCGGGCTCGGGACCGACGCAAGAGGTCTGCGATAGGCCGACCGGCTTAATGTTCGGCGCATAGTGAGGTCCTCGGCCGTTATGTTCATTTAGAAACGGTGCGATTGTTGGGTGCCGGACAATAGCTGCTTATGAGATGATTATGAGGGCGTTGTTGCTCCTGTTTCCGTGCCGCGTCCAAACCATCACGTTCGCCGGGGCATCCTGTCGCTGATGGAAAACCCCGTCTTCCCGTCCGCACTGGCGATGCTTGACCCCAGATGCAAAGTTTGCGAGTGCGACGCTGGATTGTCAGAGCCAGAGTAGGTGACACCCTGTATCGCGGGGTATGCATTTGAGATCCCGTGTCCTTGTACCGTCCCGTCGTTGATTAGTCCCCATTCGCAATCGACGATGGCAAAGCCTGGAGACTGTCGTCTGCTGTCATGACGCGGCAGATACAACATAACCAAGTAAAAATCCCGGGAACTGGGGATCCTGAGGGTCCTTGTCCTCGGACACGCAGCTAGCAAACCACACGCGATGCACATGTATTCCTGAGAAGAGTGCGGTTGCAAATGCCAAGCACGGGAGCTGAGCCTAGCAAGTTCCTGGAACCCTTCTTCGGCTTGTTTCAAAACAAAAGGACCTGACTGGTGGACGTTGCCGCACTGACACTGACAGCAACGCTGACGGGCCGCTGTGGCTTTCCGCTGCCAGTGCTGTTGTATTCTGCGCGCTGTACTCGCTGAATGGCGCCCGGATAGGAAAGAGACTTAGCATGTTGGATGACTCGAGGTGAATTGCTTCCAAAACATTGGGGACTTTCCTGATCTGCACACCAGGAAATCAACTGGACAAATTAAAAACTGCGGTTGAGTTCTTCTTGTCTTTCGATGCTCGTTGGTACTTGGTTGCATCCCCCACAAGAACAGAAGGGGGGTCCAATCTCTGCGCGCCGCTTGCCGGCGTCCAGGGGGACGGGACGATCATGGAGGCCCCACATTCATCTCGACCCTCTTCGTCGACCTCCCCTTCCCAAAACGGGCATAGTCGTATAATGCTTCTCTGTTGTTTTTTTATCGCTTCTGTCTCCGTACGGCACATACGCAGACAGACGCACGGTCGGTGCTTCACCAACATCGTCTTCGGCACCGAAATACAATCCGCTCGGAAATATAAAACAATAAGTGCAGCGACTAAACTTGTCACTATTTAACGCTAGCGTGTTGGTAAAAAAAAAAAAAAAAAAGGGGGTGTGGTTACTTACATTGGGCATGGGATGTGTGGTGTATGTAATATCTGTCATCATAGTACTCCGTATACCAGCTCAATGGACCGGCGGCATGTCTTGGACCCTCGAAAAGCATCAGGTCTCGCCTTGTCCCATCCACCAAGGGCCAAAAGCCGTCGCTATCACCATAAAAAAGTACGGAATATAAGTTAGTTGATTAGCCACAAACATACACTTTAAGCGGAATTCAACCCCCCGCTTTGGGGTGATACAGCCCCAGCCCTTCATCGTGGGGCATGGGAAGGGAAACCGGGAATCAGGGTCGCATCTTTGAACCACGGGTGTTGGCGAACCCTTGTCCAGCCGTGCCAAAGACCGGGGCCACTGTGAGCCCCCCTCCAAGAAAGATTTCAATTCCAACAACCGCCACTCGCCGTGAGAGTTGCAGACATGGCAACATTCTCGAATGAGACGCCTTTGCGAGCTGTAGACTGCTGTACATGTTGACCATTGGAACCGCCCGGTCCGCGGGAAACAACGAGCAAGGCTTGTTCTTCTACCTTGACAACTGCATAAGAAGATGGGTGGCAATCCCAAAAAAAGCCTGGCTGGATTTGCTACCCGCCCGTGACGGATGTCGTCTTCAAATTCATGACGATCAGAGCCAATAGTGCCGTGATAGCTCGTTTGGAGCTAGTACATACATACTCTGTGGGAAGAGTGTTTGTCCTTCGTCTGCGAACCTCTGACTTCAGTGATTGGTGGCCATGAAATCGACTCAGGCCACTGCAAGATGGAGGATCGGATGGGTGCTTGAGTATGAAACCGGCCAAAGAAAGGCTCCGTTGGGCCAGATGGCGCCGATGTGGCTTGTCAAACAAACAGACTGTCCTGGGCGATAATGTTTGCCTCTGCCCGGAATCTGGGCGATGCGCCATCACGGTACTCAATCTGCAGAATAAAGCCGGCAGATGGTTCGCGTGACCCGTGTGGCCAGCAGCCGGTTCTGCTGTGGGGAGCAGGCGAAGAGTCGATACAACTTCAAAAAGTTAATAATGACGGAACCGAGAAAGACACCTGGTAGAATCCTGGATTGTGTGGGGAAGAGAGGGCACGGGTGGGATGGAAAATGGTGTTGCAGAGAGTCGGAGAGGGGCGGGCCGGGTATTTTGGCTGGAGTCAGAGAGGAAGTGGGAAAAAAACACGAGATGAGGCAGATGGGAGATCAGGTCGGACCGCAACAGGCAAATTGACGGAAGCTCTTCTCAAAAATCGACATGATGATGCAGTGAGCATGATCTTCGAAATTGGAATACGGAAGAAAAAAGCGAGTGTGTGAATGTCTCTGTTTCTGCGGGTGAGCCCCACTCCGTCGTCCGTCGGGGTGCTTCAGAGACAGTTGCAACTGCTCGACTGCCGTAACCAAAGGGCCGCGCAGGGCCCCACTTTGACCATTGCCTGCCGTGGCTAGCGTAAACACTGAATGCACTCCCTCTGGTCGAGTCGCTCTTGGCCAATTCCTTTGCAAGTTCACCGTTCCAGCGGAAAGCACCGTAGACGACAGCACCTACGTACTTACCTACCTACCTACTCGAGCAGGCAGAGACACCTTCTGTGGCAGGAAGGAGCCAGTGAAAGGAAGCCCTTCCTCCGCAGACGGGTCGCTGGTTCCACGGAAGCTACCAGAGTTTATTAGGACTTGGCGGGATCGGAGGGCCCCTCTCTCGGCTCTTCCCATTGCCTTCCTACATCGATTCCATCCATTGTGAGGTTTTGTCGTCGTCGCCTTGTCTTTCTCTGTTGCGGAACGCTACGGGTTTCCCCCCATCGAAACCGCCGACATCACAACCCGTGGGGGAGAAATGGGAAGCCCGGATGCGTTTGAGGTGAGTCGGTCCAGTAACTCGGTTTCACTCTTCACACTCTTTTGCTGGATATCGACTTCAGCCGACGCCGTGCTCAACCTGGATTGGATATTTCGTTCGCTCAAACAGAACCTGGGAAGCCTTCGCTGAGACCCAGTCTGTCTTGTTTGGGTATCGCCTGGCGCCCATCAACACTGAATGCACTAATCGAACATGCGCGTCGAACCCGACTGGTCGGCGGTAGCGTCCAAATCTGGTGCAAGGTGCAAGCGCGCTGAGCTGCAGCCAGCTTTTTGCTTTTTATGATGATGTAAAAGCACAAAGAGGCCTCGATGCCACGGACCCAGTCGATGCCCGCGGCAGGCTTTGCGGTGCACCACAAGCCTGTGCTAGGTCTAGGTTTTGACCTTTTGTGCCGACCGATTGGATTGACGGCACACGACAATCGATTTTGGTTTGCTGCCGACTTGCCTCCGAGTCACACACCCCTGCCTCTCCCATTCCTCTCAGCGGGAGAAATTGGGGGGGGGGGGGGTGCGATAACGAGCGGGGGCCCAAATCTGTTAGAGAACGAAGCAGCCGCCTTGCCGGTTTCTGGTCGGCCTTAAGTGTAGGGTGGACTTTGCCTGCGGTACGGAATACACAGTTCCAGGTTGTACACACAAGTCCGATCTCTCACAATGTGGACGGCAACGGACTTTAGCCCACTGGGTACAAGCCCCTGTCGCTTGTTGTCTTCCATGGCTTCCAAGCCATCTTCCAAACACAACCCTTTTTCCCACCTTTGCCATTGTTACATGTACACCAGGGAGGAAAAACAGCCACAGGCCACAGACAGAGAACAGACTACCCTGGACTGTACCAAACATTGATCCCATTTGCTTGGCCTTGGCTTTGGTCCAAGCCATGGACCCTGACCCTTTCCCCCATCGCCCATTTATCGTTTTCCCCTCCCTGACCGTGATCCTGGACTCGTTGACCTGCCTGTTGGATGGATTGTCACGATCAGCCCCTGCGATAATCTGCAGTATCTGTTCATTCCGTGGGGTGTCGACCACTCAAAACGCTCTCTCGTTGCTGCCGACTGAAAGGTACTTAAGTTGGCTGGCAGTCTCCTCGGCCCCCGGGGCTGGAAGAATCGAGTGTACCGTGAGTAACATACATTGCCTACTATATACTCGACAATTTTCCACAATGACGATGGCCCACCAGCCCGGCTTTGCCATATTGCTTTGAAATATATCCCGACACCACTTACCCCAGTCAGTGTGAGTGGTATCAGACCCGCCTGTCAAGAGCCGAGCCCTTGATCTTTTACACGGCCGGGCGGTTCCTGGACGGGTCCGCCAAACACCACTGCAGCAGAGGTTACCTCTCCCGGGTGATAAAAAGAAAGCAGGCCCCTCACTCCCTTTTTTCTCCCTCCTCGACCTCCAGGGCGCCGACTCGAAGAAGCAAACACGACATTCTAGTCCAGAGACACCCGATCACAACCAGCATCCCCTTACCAGGACAGGCAAGGACAAGGCACGCACCTACATCTACGTGTCACGGTGTAAAGTCCACCCTACCCAGGCCGGTGCTACAACACTACCAGCAACTTCGAAACCCACGCGTGCTCATCGGCTGGCCACAGCCTTCTCCGCCAATACTTGACTGTGGCTTCCTGCAGGCTGCACCAGACATAGTCCGCCGGTCACCACATTCCAGGATCCGAGCCCTTTGCTGCTTGCCAACTCACGTCAGGATCCTGCACCTTTTAGCGTCTTCTGTCTCTCGCCGGTGAGACAAGAAGACTTGACATCAGACCCAACACCCAGCTACCCGGATTTGTATATGTGACTGCTCGCGCCCCAGTCCCAAGCGGCTCCTCATCTGTACGGCCGCCCACTTTTACTAGTTGAACCCCTGCTGCTGTTCAGCCCCCCTAATCGGCTCCTGTCCAAAATCTATGAGACACACACAGAAAGAAAAAGAGAGACTGATCGAGTGGACAAAGGATACAAATACCGTCAGCTCTTCGTCTACCAATTAGTGGACCACTTTTCCCCCAATGTCTGCCGTGGTCGATTTTGCTCCTCACGAATTTGGCCGAGATCCCTTGCTGGACGTCGCCGGTATGGCTCGCCCTCCTCATCACGGCTATCATGAGGGATATGCCCCAAGACATGGACACTACGCACCACAAGAAGCCCCCTTTTCACAACCGCCACCCCAACTCACACAGCAACCACGCTTGCCATCGATGGCTACCATGATATCGACTGCAGGCCCGACTCATTCACCTTCACTGCCGCCAAACGGCCGCGAATCTCAGTACTCATCGGGAGGGAGGGGCGGTTACTACTCAGATTACGCAACACCCTCACCTATCGGGCAAACTCCGCCTCAGTTCCCCGGTCCGAACAATGACCCTCACGCAATTTCAAGACGAGCGGTTGATCTTCGCCGATCTCCTACACTCTCATCAACAGCGAGTGACAGATCGACCGACGAGATGGCTCACGAGATGCGTCTTAGACAAATGAACAACTTTCATCACCCCCACGCCCAAATGCCTCCTCGACCATATCCACCACACCACTCCCCACGATTAAGAGGGGATTCATATCACCACGATAATTCTCTCCCGCCTGTGATAATGGGTGGCTCTTCGTCCTCCTCATACCCATCACCAGCAGGACTCCCGAACGGCCGTTCTACGCTCCCACCGCATTTACCACAAAGTCCACCAAGCACCCACCACTCCAGTGCCTCCCCGAGACAGGAAGCCAAATCCATGTCTATTTCAAATCTCCTCAGCTCAGATTCTTCCTCCGCGGCCAACAATGCCATAAGCAGCCCACCAAGCCATCACCACCCCAGCCCCAAGGGCAAAAACAGCGCATATTCCAAACAGCCAATGCCGCCTTTATCATCTCCACGTCCTGGTTCCTCGTCCGAGTACCGCATCTCAGTTCGCCAACAGCCCTTTGCTGCCCGCTCGTGCGGGTTTGGCGAACGTGATCGTCGAGTAATCGACCCACCCCCAATCGTCCAACTAACAATCCACGACGACTCGCTAAGCCCAGAAGAACTCGGCCGCCGGCTAAGACATCAGTTCTCGGTAGTCCACTGTTCAATCTGGGACGAGAACGGTCAGAAAGATATGAGCAGCATGCCGGAGGACTTCCGTCAACAACGCCGGCTCATGGGGACCCTAGTGGCCTCCCCCTTCGTCGGACTGGACGAGAATGGAAAAGAAGGGTGCTTTTTCTGTTTTCCTGACCTTAGCTGTCGAACCCCTGGAAGCTTTAGGCTAAAATTTGCGCTGGTGGTATTGGATCCAGCAAAGATGTGTACTGGAGAGAAGAGCCCGATTGTGGCGACAGCCATGAGTGATGCTTTTCAGGTTTATAACGCAAAAGACTTTCCGGGCATGAAGGCTTCTACGGCATTGACGAAGAGGCTAAAGGAGCAGGGATGCTTGATTAGTATCAAGAAGGGGAACGAATCTGGGACAGGAGGGGGGAACAATGGGAAGAGGGCGAGCAGTAAAGGGAAGGAGCAGGATACTGGGGGGGAAGGGGAGGGAAATGGGATTGGTGGGGGAGGAGTGCTGGAGGATAGTGATGAAGACGATGATGATGACGAAGGGAACGTGAGGGTCAGGAAGAAGGTGAAGAGGAGTTCGTAACGGCCATGGCAGGTAGGGTTTTGGTATTGTTTTGGGAAATGATTTTGTGGGATTACGGATGGGATGGGGAATCGGTCAAACAAAAACGACATTGGTTTATGATTTTTTTTTTTCTCTTCCCAAGCGTTCATCCAGAAGTTTATCTAGCGAGCTTACTTTATACCCCCTTTTTCCAAAATTTTACTTTGGAAATTTATAAAGAATATTTTTATTATCTTGTTTGTTTGGTGTTTGGGTTTTGGAGATTTGAGGGAACAGGAAACGGGATCTAGTTTGGTTATCTAGTATGTGTATTGTGTATCTATCATAGCGTGGGAATCTGCGAAAGAAGGGAAAAACGAAATTGAGGTTTATTAGAACTTTTAGTACTTGTAAAGAAATAAATATGGCCCGATTTTAAGGGACAAGAATTAAACATCATTTTCTGAAACCTTTTTTTTTTTTTTTTTTTTTTTTTTTTTTTTTGGGGGTGTTTTTTTTTTTTTTTTTTTTTTTTTCAATTTAATTTTTTTAAATCTTCTTTTGATTGTTATAAAAAAAATATATATATTATATTTAGTTTAAAATA
>MU865224.1:0-12590 GCA_033576145.1 Cladorrhinum samala | reverse complement strand
CCTGTGGCCGGGGGGTTTGGCTCGGGCGGGGGTCATCGGCGGGGGCGCCAGGGGGGCGGGGGCCCGGGTTTTTTTTTTTTTTTTTTTTTTTGGTTTGTTGTTTGTTTTTTTTTTTTTTTTTTTTTTTTTTTTTTTTTTTTTTTTTTGGCTTTTTGTCCATACACACCAAGTATCCGACCATAATCCAATAGCGGGGGGAAAAAAAAGGAAAGAAAAAAGAACACAATCTGACCACAACAATAATAAGCAGGCAACGCGCGCGTCAGAGCACCCAGAAAACCAAACAATTTGATAGGCTGACCGGAAAGCCAAGGCAGATTCACATCAGACTCTAAGAAAGGTAGCGAGTAGTCAACCTTGTGACTCCCGATCTGGAACGCACCAACTCTTCGATGGCAACATGCAAGCCAATGCATCAACCTTGTGCCACCCATACATATGGATGTATGTTCAGGGTGCCTGCATAATACTTTGTTTGCCCATGGCGCGAGATCCGACACAGCAAAGAAGAGCACTGGAGCCTGGGCTTGGGGATAAATAGAGCGGGGAGCCAACGCATAGACAGGAAATGCCACCAAAAGCAAACACAACAACCAACAGCAAATGAAAAAAAAAAAAAAAAAAAGGAAAACGCCCTGGCGAGCTTCCAACCTTGTCAAAAGACCAAAACCCCCTTCCCGAATTTCGTTTGCTGCCAAAACCGGACACGGACAGTGCTTGTCTCAGCCGGAGATAGAGCTACCAAATCGGAGGAGGTTAGTGGAGCAGTCGACTCGGGGTCCGGCCCCATAGCGATTCATCTGCCCAGCAGATTCACAGTCTGGTATCGATTGCCCCTGCCAGACGCATCGTTCTGAAGGTGAGACAGGCAAAGATTTCTCGAGACACTTGTCACTTCCTCCACTCACACCTCCCACAAAAACGGATATATATATAGGACGATTTGATCACGCAAATGCGGTCTTCGCGTTTGCAGAAAGATCAAATCAGGTCAGTGTCCAGCCTCGATTTAACGTCCCTTTTCACGTCGTTCTCTTCGACGTTCAGCCTGCCCTCCGGCGACGTAGAACTCGCCTTGTTCACGCGAACGGCTTGGCCGGTGAGGTGGCCGTGATGAAGATGACGAAACAGGCAGTCGATATTGGTCAGGCAGCTCGTCATATTTAATTGCGTGTTGGTACATACTCTCGGGAAGCAAGCCGCTCTGGCGTATGTGTTGGACCAGATTGAAGTCGGGTCGCATGTTACCTACCGCCAGCATAGGTTCCTGCATAATATGTTGGCGTATGTGCTCCATACGCTCCCGGAATGTTGCATATGCGCCGGCGGCGTCATTGGCGGTGAACTGACCGCCATCGCAGAACCAGCAGACGAGCTGCGTGGGGCAGTGGTCCTGTAAGTGTTCCAGATGGTGATCAACCCACGCCGTTTCCTGATCGAGCCGAAATGTCGCACGGCAGCCAACAAGGTCACCGAATTCGCACCATAGGGTGTAATTGTGTCCTGGACGAGAATCAGGCTGAGGAGCAGTGCGATTGAAGAACTGCTCGGCAGGCTGCCGGCGAGGGCCGCGCGAAGGTGCCGAACTGGCGATGCTTTTATTGCCACGACTGTTGCGACTGAAGACCGAGGCGGCATGGGATGACGGCATCGTTGATGCCACCGAGGGTGCCCTGGAGCTGGCCGTATATCCCGCCGACGTCTTGGTTTGCGGGTAATGGAAATTGTCGAGCTCCGACAGATCGCTGCTTACTGACCCTGCAGAACGCGAGGTGTTGAAATATGCCTGGCCATGCCCACCTCGTGCTGTTTGGCGGAAGCTGCTAAGAAACTGATGGATGTTGTTAGGATCAAGGTTGATGTTGGGTTGAAGAGCATCATCAACCGGAATAGCCATGTTAGCGACTTTATCGGTGCGTCGGTGGCTGCGGCGGGTAATCGACGAAAACGAAAAAGAGGGGAAGTCCCAGGTGAGTGGTGTTGTTGGATTTGGGGTGAAGTGATGCGGGATGCAGGATGCAGGATGCGGGATGCGGGATGCGGGGAATGAATTGCTTGGGCGAATGACTTGGTTCCTGAATCCCCAACACGGAGCAAACGCTCTTCTGAAGCAGAGTATTTGCACAGCACAATCCGAAAGACTAAACCACACTGTTCAAAGTACCGAGCAGGATGATGGGACGGAAGGAACCAAGCGAATGCTTATGGCTCCGGGGCAGGCAACGTCTTCCTTTGGAGGAGAATCTGGAAGCTGGACGGCACAGCCCCAGACTGGTTGGCTTATTCGGATTTCGATAAGGCAGGTGGTGTGTGATGGCCAGCGGCAGCAATTGCATTCAGTCACCTTCGTACGCAAGTGTGTAGTTGTGAATGAGGGGAAGAATGGGAATAGAAAAAGAAAAAGAAAGGAGGTGGGGGAGGCGGACGGCTGGTTGTATTGTGTGAATTTCTGAGGCGGAAGGAAATTCGAGGTTTGAAGAGGGGAGGTTGTGAGAAGCTGATATGGAATTTGACGTCCCATCAAAGCTGATGGCGGGGCCGATGCACCCGTTTTAATCATCGCTTTTCGTGTGGGAGCTCTTTATTACATTTTCAATCATCAACCCCCACAGATGCTGGTACATACATCATGTACATACATATTTCCACGCCAGAAGGGGCATCTAATTACAGTACCTGATGCGGTGAGATCGGGCCGCTTTTTTGTCAGCTTGGAGGACACACTCTTCCGAAGTCCAATTTGGAGACTTGACGGCGTCAAAGTTGTGTGTGGTAGGTTGCATCTCCCGGCCAGAGAGAAAGGTTGAATGATGCCCGATTGCCCCCCCCCTCATTATTTTTGGAAGAAGAAGAGGGTTGATTCGGGACAGCCAACTGCATCTGCCGAGCAGCACCAGCAAATCGAAACCCACAAAAAAGCCACAGCATACGCAGCCACTCATCTGACATGCTTGGTTCGAATGGACGCTTTTGCGTTATCTCTTTGCTTGCTAAATCAACTCCCCGACCCCTCCTATTTTCCTGCCTTCAACCCATCCAATTCACATCTCGGGACTGTTTCCCCTGGGGACATCATGACGCATGGCAGGGACCTTTTGCTTGAAGAAGGTGGGTTGGAGTTGTCTGTGGCTGTAGTAACACGAAACCGTCGATTCGCGGTTCGCGCAGCTCATGGATGGATGAAATGCTGGCGGGGAAGCTGCAGGCGGTCCCACGAACTCTCGGGGACGGCAGAACGGGACAATCATGTCGATTGGAACGTACCTGACAACCAGTCAAGATGCGGCTTCTCACCGCAAAATCTACAGAACCGTGTGTGTCTGCTCCGGTCATGATTTCGATGGTGTTGGCACGGACTGCGGCACCCTCCGGTTCATAATCCCCGTGCTTAGCGACGGGTGGTGGTACGTGGCAGGTCCGGAAAGGTTGTGCGGCCCGGGTCATTCATATCAGTTACGGATCAAACGCAACCGCCACCGTTCAATTAGGAATCAGGCCCGGATCCGAAACAAACTGGTTGGGTGGTACATATGGGTTCGGTAAGTGTCTCGAGAAGGCTGTTGTGATAAAAAAGTGGGCTTGGCATCACATCGCAAACTTGCCAATGGTTGAGTTCGAGCCGATGTACTTCGTAGATACGACAGTCCGGAGCTGCAGCATTCAGGAAAGGGGGCCCCGTGAAGCGGTGACGGATGCAGCTTCAGAGGAAGGAAATCCAGACACGAAGATATGGGAGGAGAGGTGGGGGGTAAGAGGCTCTGCCCGTCCAATAACCACGCTTCACCTCGCTGAGCACAAATGCGTGCGACCGCTTCTCCAACTGAAAGCATGCAGCAAATGCAGCATGCGGGCTGCACATTGAAGTCAGTCAGTTGGGTCGAAGGATTCAAGCACATAGACTCTGTCGAACCTGGCGCGAGACATGCAAGCGTGTATGGGTGCGTAGCCCAACACGCATACACTCGCAGTCATGAGATATGTCATCCCGCGGCTTGTGATTCGCCGCAATGGTTGTAAGCCACTCGATGGCTTTGGTGCGTTGGGTTGTCCTACTCGAACGTTGTCATCCGCATCCGCACCCAGCGCAGCCTAAGGATATACAACGTTCATGTGTCGTGTCCGCCGCATACCGTTGCGCGCGCGCCACCTCATTCCAGGCTGCACAAGACTCTAGCTTTCGAGATCACGTTGCAGTATCGCACATGCCCTTCGCTCCCACTACCTCTCTTGATAATGCCCGGAAAGGTAACGCAGCAAACTTGACTCCCAAAAAGGTTCTCCTCATCCTCACCGCCGATATCCTCCATCGTCTCGGCGTCAAAGATGATTCGCTGGTGTGGAAGAATTTCGGGCATGATCACATTAAAGGACGCCTTTTGTACAGACAAGAGCCTGGATAGGTCGATAGCACTGTTCACGAGAGCCCGAAGCCCCTGGTCGCGGCTTTCGTTGGAATTCGTGGCCGTAATGGCGTCCAGCAACTCGTTGACCCTCGAGACGATGCTATCCGCGAGATTTGCTGTTGCTCTCTGCAGCTTCTCGTTGCCGTCTTTGCGTAATATTGTCAGGGACGTGGACCGCCACTGGCTGATTGGCGCGGGAGGTGCTCCTATATTACGGGTTTAGCGAAATTCATCTTCGTTTTCCAGTCCGCGGAGATGGGAAGTTTCTTACCGTACGATGCCAGCACTGTTTCGGCATCCGTCAGTTGCCGAGCGTCCTCCGTTGGCAAACCGGCAAAGTAGGTGTTGAACACGGATTCCACGAGTAATCGTGACACGACTGACTGAAGGAGGTGGATTTTGGAGGTTGCAATTAGCTCCTCGTACATTGGTACCAGGTGATTCAACTCAGATATCATAGCTTCGCTGATGTTTGAAAGATCTGTTCCAATCTGTTGTCAGCACGTTTCTTTGCAGGCCGAGAACGAACGACTCTCTTCATTCCTTGGACGTATGTACAGTGCTTCTCGGACCAAGCAACTACTGCCATATGTCCGCACCAAATAGCCGTCTCCTCCTCCTTCGCGATGGGTGAATGATTTGGAAGAAACTTACCAATTTTGCTCCTCCTGAAATTAACCAACACCCAATTCTGCAACCCGTTCCCCAACTTTGTCATTCCATCCCCAAAGACTTCATCACTCGTTTGCGCCTCCCCATCGGAGCGCGTACTATTACTGACCCACTCCTTTAAGCCCCTAACCTGCCCTTTTAACTCCCTGATCTCCCGGTCCCGCCGCAATATTTCCTTATCGCGTCGCAGTATCTCCTCCCTCGCTTGTAGGACTTTGTCGTTCCGTCTTGATATCTCCTCCTCGCAATTCAATATCTCCCCTTTTGCTTGTAGTAACTCGACGCGAACCGATTCCCACGCTTGCCTGAGGTCTTCGTGCTCTTGTTTCCGCTGGGCCAGCTGTTTCTCAAGCATCAAGCACTTGGCTTGCCAGTGGGCTGATTCGTTTTCCAGCTCACTGAATTCTGATTCCATCGTGTTTGTTTCGCGCTCAAGGGCATGGATGCGTAGTAGGTCTCTTTGGTGGAGAATGGCGCACGATGCCGCTAACTTTGCTGTCGCTGAGTGAGGGGGAGAAGCTGATCCGACGGAGGAGGAAAGAGTACCGTGTGAGGCGGAAGGCGGGGCTGGGGACTTGGAGCGGCTCCGCGGTGCTGGAGGAGGCTGAGCGATGTTGTTGCTGCTTGGTGGTCGTGAGGCTGAGGTTGGAGCGAGGGAGGAGGAAGAGGCTGCGGGTCGTCGTTTTTCTGGAGGAGACATGGTCTCTTAGGGCTGCGTCGGGTAGGAGCAACAAGCGAAGTCCTTGTGCTGTTACTATGTGGACCGGGCTGGGGTTTCGGTGGTTGGTTGGTGCGGATGATGGAAACGCATCATGGCATCGGCACAGGGTCCGTTTATGTATAGAGCTGTTTGCAAAGCTGACAAAGAACTGGCGGGAAAAAAACAGTAAAGCGTCCTTTACTGTTGCCTAATATTTGATTTGAGGATTACAAAGAGGCGTGGCGATGTGAGTTAGATCCCTCCAGGCTGCTGGGATTCCAATAGATGATTTGTCGCATCGGTCTCTCACCCGCTGATTTTGGAATCGAGGTTTGCTTCAGCCTTGGGAGTGCAGTGCTGTGGCCCGCGGGACTGGGTAGGTGGGCTTTGATTGGGGGCGGCTTTGCAGCTGCAGTGGTCCCTGGCATCTATCTAGGCACCTTACTTGGCTTCTTGAAATGTGGGGATGGCCCGAGCTCCTTACAGGGGAAGCTTTTAGGGGATCTCGTCCCCCGGGCATCCGATCCTACGGCCCGGCAGACCATTCAAAATATTTTGAACATATATGTATACATATTTGTCAGATATGGGTGGGTAGTCTTGTGCATTTACTGTCAACAGATATCCCATTTTCCTACCAAGCTACCTCCTCAACAACCTCGTACTTCTCATCCCCCGTCTCCTCACCATCCTCACTCAACACTTTCTTCGCACCCATCTTACAAATCGCCACACCCTCCATCTTGACGCCCTCCATCCACACCTCTTCCTCATACCGATCGATAATCCCCGTGGCATCAAACGCTAGCCTCTCCTTTCTACCCCCTCCCCATTTGCCCCCCCTTCCTCTCCCTCCTCGCTTTGCATCCCTATTCCCCTTATCCTTGACATAAATGGTATTGACAACCGTAGCGTGCAGCAGCAGCGGCCTGCCCCCATCATCTCCCATCACTCCTCCCTCCTTAAAAGCGTCCCTCACTTTTTCGCAGAACCCATACAGCTCCCCCTGGGGGTCAACAGGCGGGGCGTACAAAACCGAGGTTCTGGTAGGTGTTTGCATGCATGCCAATCCTCTCAACGTAATCTTGATGTCCTCCTCCTCCTCCTCCTCTTCTTTTTCCTTTTCTTTTTCTTCCCGTTGAGTCTCGGCCCCAGCCCCGAAAGCCATCCTAGTCCTCTCCTCTGCTTCCCGGCGCGCAGCCCTCCAAATCTCTCTCAGCTTCAAATTCCTCAGCAGCTCCCTCGCTTTGTCGAGGCTCCTCTCCTTCTCCTCTGAAGCAGAGCCGGCTCCCTCTTCCTGGTTTCGCGAAGCACGGGGAGGAGTCGAAGTAAAACTCATGACGCCCAAAGTCAAATGCAATGTTCCGACCGGTCTGACTGCCTCTTCGGGTAGAGCAAAACTGGTGGGCGAGCAGACATCCTCCTTGAATGCTGAGAGCGAAGCAGAGAGCTGTGGCCTGGAGGCGGCAGTGACAAGCGGGATGCAAAGGAAGTGAGTTGGGGGTGAGGGTCTGGGCCCACTGGTCGGGATGGACGGCTTGGGTGGCATCTGTCTTCCTCTGTTGTTAACTATATTTTACGTATGTGCCTTAAACTCAATTCGCGAAGTCAAAGATGTTAGCCAGAGAACAACTCTGCCGAATGCTGTGGCTGTTGGATCGTCCAAGCAAAGCTTCTGCGATTTATCGAGTGTCAGGATCTGTGGGCGCGGAGAAAAAAGTGTTCATATTCATGATTATTTTGCGTTGTTCAAACAAAAGTCGGCATCGAGTGGGATCATCACATTTTGAACCGATTGGGACGCGTGGTCCGTGCGTCTCGCCATGAATGGACCACATCAGGTTTAAAAGACTGGGAGTGAATACCGATTACTCTTGTATGGAAAGTCTTCGCTAGGTTTTCAAGAGTGGACTGTGCATGTTCGAGTAATCGATGTGGCATAGTGTAGTTTTACTCTAAACGTGATGCTCCCAAGACTGTGATACGGTAACCGTAAGTTTTCATTCAAACGGTCAAAGGACAACATATCCATTGACTCTGAAATGAAGAGTGTTCGGTGGCGATCGAGAAGGTAAAAAAACGAGAGGCGGGGGGAAATGACTGCAAGCAAGCCGATGCTAGCTAGTCAAAATTCCAAACTGAGTGGCATCATCCAACAACTGTAATGAAAATGCAAGGTGCTCCCTCCAACAACCTTCCCCTATGCTGGCTGCAACCCCTGCCCGTATTTACATACTATATGCTGTAGAAGTGCCGCTGCTTCTTCCAGACGCACTTGACCCCCCAGTTACCCAAGTCAACAGCCGGCAGCAACGGTTGGTATCAAAGCCTCATGCTCTGGGACGAATGAGAATTCAGGGCATCTTGCCGCCGCATCAAGAATCAAAGAATTGCCGCATCAGCTGCTCTAACTGTTGCGTGTCGATCTTGACTTTTTTGATCGCTTCTTCGATCTTTCTTATGCACGTGTCCCTGTCGACTGTTTGAGAACCGTCAACATTGAGCCCGTTTCCGTACTGCTGAATCAGCTGGCAACTATCCCTGATCTTGTTAAACCCGAGAGTAGCTGATGATCCCTTGAGGAAGTGACCTAGATTCGAAAGCTCAGGGAGGTTCGAGGATGCCCTGCCAGCATGATTCGGAACCCCAATCATTAGTCAAAAATGTTTGAGGTCTCGGGCTGGAAGACCAAGACTCACAGTGCTTTGTCCATACTGACAAATGTCTCGAAGGCTTGTTCAAAGAAGTTGACTACTAGAGGCTGGCTGAAATCACGTTCGGAATCGCTCTCATCCATCTCTAGGATCTGTGAAAAGATCGCGTCGTCGACGTGATCACCAAAGTTTAGCATGTCGTCCTAGAAAGACGCTTCTGATTAGCCATCAGTTCGGTTCAAGTCTAGACACTACCGACCGTGCCATCATCAGGCCTAGATATCGCCGCAAAGAAGCCGAGACAGGACGCCTTTAGGAGCTGGTGAAGTGAGGGAAGCGGAAGGAGGTGGAAGCGCAAAAAGGGTAGAGCGCCCGAAGAGAACCACAACAGAAAAAGATTAGGTGCCCGCGGCTGCAGCCGCACTTGCAGGTCCCGGCCATTAAGTACTAAGGACACTTCGCTGAAGATGGATGGGAGGGGGTGGAGTTGTGTAATCTCTGTGGAGGTACCGTGGGAGCATTGCGCGCACACAGCATCGAGTACCTGCTGGGATGCCGTCCTATCTTTGGCCCAGGCTGATGCGACGGGGTGGTCCATGAAGGAGGGAGTGCAGACGCAAAAGGCGCAGATCTGGGAGAAAGGAGGCAATGGGATGGGGGGCTTACGGTATGTTCTCTAAACAGCAAGGACAACCAAAGGAGTGAGAATCTTCGGGAGCGGCTCCGGACGCGGGAGGATGCACCGGGGACTGTCCTGACCTGCGCGCAACTGCTGTCTGGAAGTAATAGAGAAGAGGGACCGTTGGCAGGGGGTGAGGGCTCGGGAGTCTTATTTGCGCGTCAATGGAGGAACGGCCAGCGGCTTCGATACAGAAGTGATGGGAGAGGTGGGTCTCGAGGCTTCCGACCACAGACTGCACCATCATCATCCATGAGGATGGCCATTTTATTTTACTCACCTCGCGGTTTGGTATCTGGTAGAGCACGGGGTGCTTTTCGGCCGAGGTGTATGAGCAGGTAGGTGTGCACAGGTATGTATGTTGATGTGCAGATGTACTGAAAGGTGCTTCGGGTAGATTCACGCAGTTATTAGGTATGGAGGGGTGATTTTTTTTTTTATTATAGCGGGGATCGAGGGGTGGTGGTTGAGGAATGAGGAGTTCAGAAGTGGAGGGCGGGGCCGTTGCCGAAGAAGGTTGTCACTCGTCAGCAACTTGCTGCAGAGACCGTGCTCCGAGTTACCGGGCAAAAAGGCACGCGCGCGCGACTTCGACCCTCGAACGACTAAGGTACACTAGGTTGGTTTACTCCCGTCGCTCTACTGCAGTTGTCAGTTGGGCAGTGTTGTGTACCAGCCGCGGAGGGTGGAGAACTGGCCTAGTGTGCGAACAAGACCCCGTCCGGCATGGAATAACTGTTGATAGAATAGCGTTGTCAAAACTGGCTCAATTCGGGCTGGTGGGGATAATATTTTAAAGCCTTTCCAACCCTGCGTTCGATATCTTCCCCCTTTGTCCTTCCCTAGCACAGATTACAGCGATAACACAGCTACACAATAATTTTTTTTCACCTCCTTCTTACCACTTTTCCCTTTTTCATCGCGCATGTACTGTTGGGATAATCTCAATCTATGAGCCGGGCAGCGCGGTTCAGGGTCCTCAAGCTCAGACGTCATATGTGTGACGCAACTTTAGAGAACGGAAGAATAGCCCCAGGCATCGACCCGTCGGCCTCAAAGCCAAATGCGTATTTCTAGAACATCTCAAACCTCGCAAAAAATGTTGATGTTTACAGTCTCGAATTACCAAACTTATTTACTTTACCTCGAATCCCATCTTCCATCAGATGGAAGATGCTCTTTCTGCCGGTTTCTTTGGAACGGACTGGGGGTCTTTCCACGATCCAATAAGTATCCCGGTATCGGTTAAACGGGGTGTTGTAACTATACCCCTCGGTCACCTGCAGCATTGAGCTTGAAACTTTGTCATTGGCTAGCCTGTAACAACCCGGAATCTTGGCTTCCCATCCCTCAAATTTTTCTTTCATTTTTCTTTTCAATAGACCGGAGTTTGTCGATCGCAAGCAAAAAGGGTGCGTTCACATAGTTTGCTGGTCCGTTTTGGAATTACCATGTATACTCAAAATTCTCTTTTTCCTGTGCTACGCAGAACAGAAATGAATAAAGATATATCAAGAGACGCAGTCGGAGACCCGCTTTTGTTTCGATCTCGATTCCAGGGAAGGGTAGCCGGCATTACCCTCATCGGTTAGGTCCTTCATCGGTTTCAAAAGCGAGATCAAAACTCTAAAAACAGGCGGCACGACACACAGGTAACCGAGTGCGTAAAGTATGTATATCAGGGCCTTCCAGGCATGCTTTGGGTATAGGCATCATCCCCCTTCAACTAATTACTATAATTTAGTGGGTTAGGTATATTTCAACTTTTACCTCCCATCAGATCAATCTTCCAACAGGATCATTGTTCAAGCGACGTTCCATCCGATGAACGGCTGCTGGCGACAAAACAAGGAGCCAGGCGTTCCGATTACAAACTCCAACATTTATTAACACCCGAGAGTGACGCAAAAATCGGCCGATGGAGCCTTTGTTGCCCATTATACATCGATACATCTACCAATTCAACCAAACATCCCTTCGAAACCATTTCCCTTTTTTCGGGGTTGCAAACTCAGCACCAGGGCAAGGCGCAAATGCAGGGTCCAACCCACTTGCATGTTGGACATCTGATGACTTAAAAAAATCCCACGTTGCTCTCTTGAAAACCGGATGTCCAGTACCGCCCATGCCGGAGCGACTCAGGAACGCACAGCCAAGCCCTGCATACCGCACACACCATATCGATACTACGGACTGCAAACATGCGCCCCTCACCCTAGCCATCACTACGAGGGTCCAGACCGCCGGAAGCTGGAATAACCCAATGGCCCGCAGGTTTTTTTTTTTTCTCTTCCCCTCCTCTGCAAGGTTTTTACCAATGACTGGCGATTGTTGGTTTTTAAACTTGAATTTTTGTGATCGTCTGTTATCCACGGAACGTCGCCTCAGCCACTTGTCGTCTGCGTGCAATGGTATAGAGGACTATCCAGTACCATTGTCTTTGAGAATGATTGATACCGCAGAAAAAATAAGAGAACTGGCAATGTAATAGGTCCAGGTAGTGGGGAAAAGGCGGACTTTGTCGGTTGCAGACCAGAGTCCTCATTCGTTATTACTTAACGAGGGGGGGAGAAAAAAGGTGAGGTGGAGAAACAGGGGCCCTCCTCACCCCACCATTAAGAGGGTTCCCATGGGTCAAGTGGGGTTCCAAGACAGCTCCGACGTCATTTCATCAGGTGTCGTCATTGGGCGCACGAGGGCCGTGCATGGATCCCCGGCGGTTTTGAACCCAACCGTTTGCAGAGACTTGTGTGCTAACCCGTCCTACTGTAATACTTTGTGCTTTGTCAACGATCACGTTGATGTTCATCAATGTTCCAGAATCCCCCCCCAAAAAAAAAAAACCTATAGCATACTAGTGTACTGTCGATATCAATCCAAGCGTTTATCCGCTATACAACTCGGACCATTATTGGCGGTTGGCGGTGATTCAGCCCCTCCTTCTCTAGCACACCGGAAATCGGCATCATCATGCCAGCAATGAATTTTCTGGATATCCGTCACGCTACCTCCCGCGAAAGCGGGGGTGGGGATGTGTGCCGTGAGCCAAAATCTCGTTAATGTAATAACTTGCATATGTAAAACTCCGTTTGCTAAAGCCCCCAGCTGGGAATCACTTCATCGGAGTCGGGCAATGCTCCATAGAAAGGTTAACTTGGCCCACACCACCGATGCTACGGCTCGATACGGCTCGACCACATCGCCCAAATCTATCGGCCATCTCTGTACCAGGTCTTCATCTCCCTCATCACAGCCTGATAATCGGGCGCGCGAGCCAAATGATTACTTCATAGAGCTGCTGCTGCCCACGTTGTAAACAAACAAACCATAAAAAAAAAAAAAAAAAAAAAAAAAAAAAAAAAAAAAGGGGGGGGGGGGGGTTGTTGGACGGAACCGCGTAATTTTTCCCAATGGAAATTAAAAACCCAAAAAAGCTTAACCGCGGGGTTGCATAAAAAAAAAATGTAACGATCATTTTTTTG
>MU865223.1:0-12756 GCA_033576145.1 Cladorrhinum samala | reverse complement strand
CATCTAGCATCTCATCATCTATCATCTCATCATCTATCATCTCATCATCTATCATCTCATCATCTATCATCTCATCATCTATCATCTCATCATCTATCATCTCATCATCTCATCATCTCATCATCTTATTATTTATGATTTCATTATCCTATCTTCTCATCTTTTTATCTTCTCATATTCTTATATTGTCATATTCTTATTTTGATATAATATTAAATCGGATATACTTTTCTTATATTTTTTATTTTATTTTTTTATATATTTTATTTTTACACATCCCATTTTTGATTGTTTATTATTTTCATTTTCATCTTTTTTTTAAGATGCAACCATTAATATATTTTGTTCTCTGTTTGCTCTTTTGTTCTTTACTCTTATTTCCAAATACTATCCTTTTTTTCTGCCTTGCTTTTTTTTTCTTTTTTTTCCCTTTTTTTTCCCTTTTTTTCCCTTTTTTTTTTTTCCTTTTTTGTCAATTCTTTTTTTTTATTTTTATTTTTATTTTTTTCCTTTCTTTCTTCCCTTTTTTCTTCCTTTCCTTCTTTTTCTTTTTATCCTTCCTTCATTTCACCAATAAAATCGCAACATATGACTCGATCTCGGGAACATCATAGTGGTGAATCAATTGCTTTTGATCGTCCGAGCTTTTGAAGCCGCTATTCTAGACGACTTATCGCTCAAGAACTGCACAAATCTCTTTACAGCCAATACGCAGGCTTGACCAAACGTGCGTAGTCCTATGACCGGTTCAGCGGTGGTCAAGGATTCGTGCCGCAACGTGATCTATCCAAGTCCCACCTTCTCTGTTCTCTTTTGCATCGTTGTTCCCCTGGTAAGCTTCCACCTACACCAACTCAAACGTCCTCAAGCGCACGCCACGCGCCTCCAACGCTTCGGCCGACATTCTCGGGTCGTGGTTCACCGTCTCGCCAGTCTCGAGATGCACGAATCGTTCAAACACCGCCGGGTCCTCTTCGCTCCTCTCGTACACGGCGCGCTCCCACCCCCGGTACGGCAGCGGGGGGAGCCGGGGATCGTCGAGTGTAAGCTCCCCCGTGATGACGTTCAGGAACCAGTGCCGCTGCCGGCCTAGCGCGTCTCCAGTGATGATGGGCCGCCACGGATTCGGGACCGGTCCGAGCAGCCCAACGGCGTCCGAGAGGCCGTGCACGTAGCACTCGCCCACCACCTGGAAGGATTCCGTCGATTCGGAGACGGAGGATGTTGGGCACAGGACAATAGGCGCGTACGTTCCTAGCAAAAGCGAGACTACATCTCCTTTAGATCAGGTAGGTAGGCACCCAGTCAGCCAAAAGACCCCTTACACATGATTTAGGGATCAAAGAACACGGGGTAAAAGCTAGACAGGCAAACATGAGACAATCTTACCAACCTGCGCACCGCTCGGAGCCGTCCCAAAGTGGCCAGACTCTGTCACGATAAACCGGCGCCCTCGGATCTTCTGTATCGTATTAGCAATCTCTCTCTGCTGATACAGGGGATCGTCGTCGCGGCCATCCGGTTCCAGCCTCAAGATGCTTTGCAGCATGGCCACCCACTTGTAGACCGAAAGGAAGTGGGTGTTGGGGTGGCGCTCTTGAGTCCGGTCCATGCAGAGGGAGAGGATGAAAGCTGCGTCCGTGTCATCCTCTTGGTAAGCCGACTTCGCGGCGGCCAGCCGCGGGAGCTCGTCGTACCATTCCCTTACCATCATGAGCGTCTCGTCTTCGGCCTTGGACGCCACCCCCGTGCTGACGCTCCGGATGGTGGTGTATGCTGTCCCAACGACCCGCAGCTTGTCGGGATTCTCATCCTTGTAGGTGAACCAGGCCCGCGATATGCCGGAAGAGAGTTGCTCGCTCAGGATTGGTGCCGCGAACTCGGTCTGCGACCAGTCGGGAACCCACGACGGACCATGATAAAGGTCCCCGCGCTCAGCCAAATTGCAGTGCTTGAGGAGGTCCAGGCGCTGCGTGGCGTGCAGGTGCGCCATGAAGGCGTCCTTGTAGACGAGCGCCGGGGGCCGACGGTAGTCGACCGTGACGCGTGAGGCCAGATAGGCCGGCGTGATGCCCAGCAGGCCGTAGATCTTGTCGCGGGGGTTTGCGCAGCCTTTGCTCCGCGCCGTGTCGAGCAGGTTGACGATCGACTCACCCTCGTACTGCAGGAAGACAATATGGCGGCAGCGCTCGCGGAAGTGGCGCGACGGCAACGTCTCCTTGTTGTGGAGACAGAGCACGGAGAGCCAGAACTCGCGCCAGCGCAATGTGACGTGCCCGCACTGGAGGATGGCGCCGCGGCTGCCGAGCTTGATCTCCTGCCAGCACCAGATGCGGTAGAACCACGGCCGCTCCACCAGCGCCATGATGGAGTGCCAGACGTCTGTTGTAAAGAACGCGGGCGTGTCATTGCGCCAGAGCCGCGGCTCGACAGCGCCAGGGGCGGCGATGAGGCGCCCGGACTTGGTGGAGCGGAGCTGGCTGCCGACGTACCGCAGCGTCTCGAGCGCCCGCTCGCTGGACTCGTCTCCGTTGCCCAGCCAGGCGATCACCCGCCGCGCTAACGTGTAAATCTCCATCATGCGCTTCACCTGCTGGTTGCGCTCCGGGATATCGTCCTGGTTGATGCAGATTGCGTCGACCCACAACACGCGCGTGTCGTCCGGCTGGCGCAGATGACGGAGGGCCGAGGCGAGGTTCTGGCGGATGCCGAGGCGGCGTCGGACGTCGGCCCCGTCTGCTGTACCCTCAATGGTGGCAAACTCGAACACGCCAGTGTCCCCCCAGGTGTACGACAGAGCTTCGTAGCTCAGCTCGAACTCATGAGCGGGTGGCGGGATGGATGCTGCAGGTTGCAGTTCCGGGTCGTCGAGCGGGAACGTCTGGCCCGTGGCGACGTTGAGGGCAATCAGCTCACCGGCCGTGGTCTCCTCGAGGCGCCAGGGGAAGGAGTATTCCCTCTGGAGCTGCTCAAATAGCTGCGCATCCCTCGTCGGCGGCGGAGGAGGTGGCTGAGGCCGAGGAAACGCTGCGTGGACGAGACGTAGTCGGATGGGATCCGAGAAGGTTTCTGCCGGTAGCAGATGCACGAGCCGGATTTCTTGCGTCGCGCTGTCGAGGGGCTGATACTCGTAGATTGGTGGCGTGTTTGTCGGATCGTCCATGGTTAGAGATGACCAGACTCGGGGGAGGGGTTTGCTATGAGGATGATTGCAACCCGTACAAGTAATTGGCGAAAGCGGGGAAACACGCACGTGGGGGTTGACGAGCGCCATGTTCACCATCCCAGAAAAGGTGCCCTGGCCACCCTCGCAATCATGCCATGCTCATATTATTTGAACGGTACGAGCATCTCGACATTAATAACAACTTTCTCGGAGCGCTCGACAGGAAATTGATGGATGTGATTCCCGCGAACAATTGCTTTGCAGGGAACACTGTTCGATCTTTTACTCCGACGTCGCGACTCCATTGACGGATTGTGCTGGAATCATTCATACTGACGTATTTGTCGAAGCAGTTCGAAAATAGCCATGAAGGCTCGTCGATCAGGACGAGAATGTAGACGCAAAGGGTGCAAAGTTTGTGGGCAGAAAGTGGGGATTTGACATGGCTGCGACATGAGCTGATTTGAAGGAAAAAAAAAAAAAAAGATTGGGAACCTTCCAAAAGGGAAAAACTCGGTTATGATAGGCGAAACTTTGTGTCCAAAAAAAGGTGCCTAAGTTAGGCACTTGTTGCCGAACTTTTCACGCCAACTGGCAAATGGCAACAGCAAAAGCTCAATAGAAAGTTAAGTACCGTGACGCACCCTCGAGAAACTCATTATTCCTGTTTTTTTTTTATTTTTTTTATTTTTTTTTTATTACCGTAAATCAACGGACAGCGAGCAGACAGACGCCACAGCTGATTTAATAAACTCTGAGCCTTGCAGATGCGAGCGGCACTAATCCCCTTATTGTCGCTGACTTGAGCTTCAACAGAAACTGTGGCTCCTGGACATCACTCCAACGTAGCCCTTGATACGCCGTACGACTCTCGTAACTTGAAATGCCGCGTTCACGAAGGGTTTTAAATTACATGCTCAAATGGTACGGGGCCTTGTGAAGGACGGGCTCGACTCCTGTCCAAAGGTCATTTCTGGATGAACATGGCGTTGGATATCCGGAATCAGACAGACCTCCGCCATGGTCAAAGTTAACTTCTGCTGCTGCAGTGATGATCCCGGGCCTGCGCTCAAATCAACTCTCGCAAATCTCGTCAATCGGAAGCATTGATCCCTGACTTAGCCCAGGCTCGCCCGGAACATCTTGAGGATGAGGAGCAAAATGGGAGGAGATTGAAAGCACGAGATACAAATCTAGAAAGTGAGAAAATCGTCACCAATTTTTTTTCCCTTGTTCAATTCGCCTACCAAAATTTGTTATTTTTCTTTTTTTTTTCTCTTTTTTCAAACAGATCCTAGATTTTAGATTTGACCTAACGTGATCAAACCCTGGTTCATGCTAATATACGAAATGGAAGAATGCCAAGCCAAAACGTCAGCCTTGTAAGACCGAAAAAAAGGAAAAGTGGGGCAGATATCGGTTTACATATCGTTTTTCTATTCCGTAGCCTTGTGCACTTATGACGATACCCATGACACCCGCCTACCTACCTTTGATTAAGCTGCACACAACAAAGTTTTGGGTGTAAAGTCAAATGTTAACCAGCAAATTGGGTATGTGCCTCCTTTGCCGGTCTCTTTTTTTCCTTTTTTTTCTTTTCAAGCCCACTCACACTCACAGTGGTCAGTGAGGCCGACAGGTATCGTCAAGTTTGATTTGCCATGGCAATGGTAACAAGCCCATACGACCCATCATGTAACCCGCATCTAAGACGTTCGAAGACGATGAAATGTCGCGTGACGTGCAAGCCAAACAAGAATTGGGGGATGCGTGGTACAACTCTTCAAACACCTAGGAATCAGGCATAATACTCTCAAAGGACGCCAAGAGTTTGCTCGACTGGTGAGACGCCTCGCTTAATACCTCAATCTTTGCTCGCCCAATTCAGATGACCTGAGTAAAGCAAGACAAGTTTGCAATCAGTTGGAGTTGGATGGACCTAAACGAGTTGAATGATACAGAATTTTCCAAATCTTGGATTGGCAGTCTCTTTAGTATACACGCTACTGAGAAATCAAATGCCAGAATCATCGGGCAGCGGCGTCGCCGTGTTGGAAGCGGCGACCCAGTCATTCCAGCTGCTGCACAGCGTAGCAGCCTCCTGCGCAGCTGGGCTCGATTTTGGCCACATCGCGGCAGCGTCCGCCTGGCGTTCGAGAATCTGCAAGGCGAGGCCCATCGAGGCGTGCACGGCAATGTGGCAGTGCAGGAGCCACGAGCCTGGATTGTCGGCCTTGAAGGCGATGATGATGAAGCCGCCCTCGGGCATCAGCACGACGTCGCGCCGCGGCGGGTTGAGCCGGTTGATGCGGATGTTTTGCGCCTCGAACGTTGTGTTCTCGGCCTGCTGAAGGATGGCAAAGTCGTGACCGTGGAGGTGTATCTGTTGAAAGTGTCAGTACAGATCTTTGGTTGGGGTCAGCTTCCAGGTATTAGTTGGAGGACACGCTTACAGGATGCGCCTTGGTATCGGTTTTCTTGATCGTATCCACCGTGATAGCGAGCCATACCCAGTCAGCCTTCCCGTTGCGGCCCTGGGGGTATATCTCCCAGAGCTTGTTCGGAGTATTGTAAGGGTTGTCCAAGTTTAGCAATACTGGATCGCTGAAGTTGATCTGGAGCGGCTTGAAATCAGAGACTTGGCCTGTAACATTCTGGAAAGCCAGGCGGGCGGCGGGGTACGGGTGATCGTCCGGCCCTTTCCCAACAACGGCAACGTGCTGAAACCCGATATCTCCCGCCACCTTGTTGATGGGATCCTCAACGATCCAGGGCAGCACGGGTCGCAAGCTTGTATATGTTTCATCTGAGCATGCGAACGAGATGCCGTCCCACTTCTTGGAGGTCGGCTTATCCTTGCTGTCAGCGTTGTACCGCAGAATGCCTGTTTGCATGTAGGTTCCAGACTTGTTTCCGCCGACACCGGGACCGCACTTGTCAGCAGCCCACGTTCTGATCCAGTAGTTTCCGTTCTCATCAAGGGGCTGCGCGGGGCCGGACCTCGGCTTCGCTTCGACGATGACGTTATACCGCTGGCCAATGCCGATCAAGATTGAACTGTTCAGGTAAGGGTAGATGGGTACAAAGTCGGCACTGACAATGGAGAGATAATGATTGTCAATAGAGAATACGAACGTGGTTCCGATCGAGGTGTTGATGAGGCGCAATAGGTACCGCTTCGGACGCGGACCTAGTTCTGGCTCGTCCTTGACATTGTCAAAGACAAGAGTGTACGGCTCCGGGATCTGGCTCGTGTTTTGCTGCCTGGGGTCGCCAAATTGGGTTACGTCGCCGACGCCGTTCAACAAGATGCTGCGGATATTTTTCTCCTGTGACTTGCCAAATACGCTGCCATGTCTCCAGTCCGTCATGAGGGTCGGAATATCCGCCGCCTCGTCAAAATTTCCAGAACTTGGGCCGTGAAGGGTCTATTTTCAAATGGTTAGGAATTAATATAGGCAAACTAGCCACCGGAGATTACCAAATGCTTACGATCGGTCCGACTGCACCGTCGGCGTACTGTTCGCTGTAGTGCGAGTGGTACCAAGACGAGCCATATTGCAACACCTTCCACTCGTAGGTGAAACTGCTGCCCGGCGCTATGGGGCACTGGGTTACGCCATTCACACCGTCCATGTGCATTGTGTTTAGCTGTCGGATCCCGTGCCACTGTTGTAGTAATTATCGGTCAGCTACATTTTCTCCCTCCCTCTATTTGAAGAGAAGGTGCTTACGTGAATACTGGTTCCCCGGTCGGGATTGCTGTTGCGGACGTGGATCCGGACGGTATCGCCCCAACATGCCTGGATCCAAGGCCCAGGATAAGTGCCGTTGAAGACTGTGGCGTTGGCGAACGTGTAGCCGTCGGCGGTGATGTCGGATTTGGTGACTTCGAGCCAGTACTCGCGCAGTACACCTTTTGGATACTGTGTTTCGTAGTCGGTGTTGATGTCGTATCTCTCTCCCGTGTCCGGGTTGCGAAGCCAACAGGTGCGATCGTTTGCTGTCGAACACTTCTGCCAGCCCGTCATGGCGCGGTAGTCGCACTGGAATTGGAACCCCTCGCCCTTGTCGTGTCGGCGGCCTGGTGGTCTGAAGAGTAGATCATCATCTTTTACCAAGGGAGGCACAAACACGGGCTCGAGATGCTCGGCAGGTTCCTCAAGCCGCATGGGAAATTGGGAGTGGTCCGATCCTTCAAGGGACGACAGAGTCGTCATTCCGAGGAGACGAGTGACAAGCACCCAGAAACGGGCCCGGAGCTCCATTTCGGGCGGCAAGTTTGTTTGCGTCCCAGCTGTCTTGTGCTACGGATCCTGTGTGCTGTGGGTGTGTTGCTGGTGGAAACCTGAAGAACCATGAGAAAGAGACTTGGTGATGCGACGAGCCTTTTGTCTGGAAGAGCAACTACCTGGCTCGTCTTTGAGTGGCCATCGTTACTTGTGTCGTGGAAGACACACCTCGCATGTCAATTCTAACCATAATGAGAGAGAATGTACGTCGTGGACCAATGAAGCCACTGTGGGCGCTGGCCATGCGCCGTTCAGTCAGCCATGCGCCGGGGAGCTTAGCTGTATGCGTTGATCAGCGTGGCCTGTGTGCTCGTGAATCATCAGCCAGCCACATCAAGTAACTGGTTGATTAGGTCCAGAGTGGCTAGCGTATTCCCAGGGATTGTCGGGGATCTTCCTTGTCCTCTGCAAACTTCGTCCGTGCAAAGTCTAGTGTCGGAAGACAAACGAAAAGGTTGGGTAGTAACATTGGCTGTGGGCGCGGTCGAGAGGGGCATGTCCAAAAAAAAAAAAAAAAAAAAACCGAGATGGTTCGCAGGCGCGGGGGGTTTGGAACTGAATCGGGAGGCTGTGTGCACCGTGGGGACTATGAGGACCACGCCATGTTCCCACACTTGCGTAATTGAATCGGTACATCTCCTGCGAAGCTCATATGGCAGGCAATACGTCGGGTGCTAGGGATATGCGTGCCCGCTAAGGTGGGAAAACAGAAGCGGGTTCCATTTTGGGTCTACATACGTATGTATGTACGTACCTACCCTCGGTTGCATAACGCCACCAAGTGCTACACGTGTACCTACTATAGCGGCCAAGCAAGGCTTCCTATTGGTTTGACAGACGTGATCTAGGGATCTAACACCCACCCTGAAGCTACCTGATTCATTCCTACACTTGTCTTTGATATTTTCTGACATGCTGCCGGCGTTGTCTTTGACGGAATCCTTATCCCACAGATCGACGTCGGCCTTTTTGATGCACTTCACGTCTGCTTCAAGGAAGTATCTGGCAATGTCAGCAACTTCTCAATGTTTCCATGATGCAAGCAACGCGGAACTTGGATGATGGTTATGTGCGGGCGAGGTTGGGGTTGATCAGCGAGTTCCTGGTTCAACTTTTAACGGTATGGTCTCGGTACCTATAAGTGCCTTTGTCTCTGACGGTCTGGATGCGTCTGGACCCGTTTTTGGACGGGTGGTTGACGCCGGAAGGTTCTGTCGGCACACAATAGTAGAGCGGGGCTGCAACAAAACGGGCATAGACGCGCTGGCGTTGCTGTTGTTTCAAGAGCTGAGTTGCGGGGCGGCTCGCCCCGCACTTGGGCAGGCCAATCACTGCAAGCCCTTGATCCCCGTTGTCACACGGGCAGATCGCTTCCTGCACAGCAAGAGGCCAATCCCGTCGTCGACTACCATCGGGAATTGCCATTCTCTCCCACAACTCTCGGCAGATCCTGTCGCGAGTGGCTGTCGCGAATCCAGCTGGAGCTGCAGTGGTGCGCGAATAGGGATTGATCATTGTCTAGCCTGCAACGCATGTTCCAAGTCCGGATGGAAACGTCCTTTTTTGACGGACCGCGGCATGCACGCACGCACGCACACACAAGGCCCATACTACAATCCAGCCCAAGAACATTCGTTAGCTCCTTACTTCCCAGGCACTATCTTCGACCTACAGCTACAGGGCAGATTCTGCTCTAAACCTGGTCACTGATGATATCCATGTCAGAAGTCACGAGCTAACAAACTCTTAAGGGGTCGGACTGTACTACTCTGCGCCGACATGATGGTCTAGCCTCAACCACGCCCGTCTGAATAATAGCTGCAGTGGATATGCGAACGGGAATAATGCAGAGAATAGGATGCCAACTCGGAACAACTGGAGTTGTCGCCGGAGGAAGTGCTTTGGGTTGATAAATATCGCCCTCGCCTCGCCCATTTTCCCTCTGTGTTTCCCTCTCCAGACACAGCTCCAACCATCTCAACTCGCCAGAGATAACCATCATGTCGCACTACGCTATCACCGGTATCCAGGAGGGCCTGGACGGAAAAGACACCGATATTCTCCGCAAGGTTCCCCTGCGCATGGAACTGGACGAATGGTGCAGCTCGACCGATGTGGTTCACAAGAACCAGCGCGCCCTGTTCTTCCAGGCCTTCAACGACTTCTGCCGGACGGACCCCACGGAGAAGCTCTCGTATTTCCAAATTGCTGGTTAGTTCATGAGTTTCTTGTTGGTAAAGAATCAAATCGGCCTCTAACTGTCGTGCATCTTGCCAGGAATCCACGGGCAGCCCTTTGTTCCTTGGGACGAAGACCACACGGCCAAGGTGGAAAATTCCAAGAGCGGATACTGCACTCACAACAGTATCCTCTTCACCACCTGGCACAGGCCTTACATGCTTCTCTTCGAGGTATGCGCAGTACAGTCGTCCATCCAGTCCGAACTCTGCCCCTCGCTGACCTCTCAACTCTTATCTACAGCAAGTCCTCTACGAGATGATGGACAAGGTTGTCGACACCTTCCCAGAGGATGAGCGAGCCACCTTGCGCGAGGCGCTGAAGTCCTGGCGGTTTCCTTACTGGGACTGGGCAGCCAAGAAGCCAGACCCGAACGACCATTCGAAGCCGGCCAACTACAACGTCCCTGTCGTCCTCCCCTATAAGGGCGTCGAGATCAAGGTCCCACCCACGTTCAGGGCCGAGGCACGAGAGCCGTCCTTCACAGAGGGCCAGGTCTGGTCAGACCCTTCCCCCGTGGAGCCTGGTGAGCGTCGACACTCGGTCGCGAACCCATTTTACCAGTTTCAAATGCACCGTGACTACGAGAATATGGGAGACCCCAGGCTTGGCGATTTGAAAATCGTCGGCTCCAACTTCAAGGACAGCCAAGGAACTGAATATCATTTCCCCGTAAGTAATTGATGCCTGCATAGTTTTGCAAGCATTTCAGTTTCGCAAATAACCGAGTCATTCGCTAACGATCCTGCTCCTCTCTTTCAGTTGAACGTCTGCAAAGCCACAACCCGGTACGCCGAGCTGGGGTCGGACAAGAATTTCGACCAGCGGTGGATCGATGGCCAGCAGGAGAACAAGGCCGTCGTAGATGCTCTTCGGAGCCTCGACTACGAGGTTGACGGTAACCAGGTTCCGGGAAGCTTGCGCGCCAGTCCGTCGGATGCCTTTTACCGAGTCGTCACGATCCCAAAGTTCGAGGACTTTGCAACGAAGCGCCTCCCAGGCAGGACGGCTGACGACAAGCCCAGTTCCAAGGAGGACGTCTATGCCTCGGCCGAGAACCTGCACGACTGGGTTCACGGCGTGTGCGGCGGAGCACCGGTCAATGGCAAAACCGTGGACGGGAAGGTTCTCTCCATCCGAGGGCACATGTCCTGGGTTCCCGCTGCGGCTTTCGATCCCATTTTCTGGATCCACCATTGCAACGTTGATCGCATGGTGGCGATCTGGGAGGTCCTGCACAGCGGCAACGCCGACAACTGGTTTGATGGAAGCGACATTCGCGACAAAGACTCGGGTAACTGGGCCATCAAGAAGAATCAGCCCGACAAGCCCTCTGACCCTCTCAGGCCCTTTCACAAGAAAGACGGAGATTACTGGACGTCCAACGATGTCAGAGAGACAGCCCCTCTCGGGTACACGTACCCGGAGCTCGAAAAGTGGAAGTACGTCGACGGCCAGGGGCATTATGACGTCGCGGCCCACAAGGCAGCGCTTAACAAGTACCTCCACAAGGTACACAACGTGTCAGCCAATGCTGCGTTCCTGGCCCGACAAACGGCAGACCCTGGCGAGGAGGGCAAGCCCAGTCTCTCTGACCTGCAATTGACAATGACCAATCTCATGCCCAAAGAGGACATCATTGGCTTCGACGACTACGTCGTCGACATCATCTACAACCGATTCGCCCTCGGAGGCCTTCCCTACACCATCAACATCTTCGTAGGCAAGGTGCCCGACCAGCTGCCCTATGCCTTCAACGACCCCGAAGGCTCTCTCGTGGGCCAGGTGTACACGTTCTCCTCGCCGGCCGACCAGCTGGGCACAGACGCCGAGGCGGGCTGCATCAACTGCCGGAGCCAGGAGGCGGCCCAGGTCCTGTCGTCGGGCACAGTCGTGCTGACCAACGCCCTCATCACGCGTTGGAAGAACCAGCTGAAGCATACGCCCCGTCAGAAAATGTCCGGTTCGGCACCGGACGTGCTGGCCAGCATGAGACCCGAGGATGTGATACCCTTCCTCCAGGCCAACCTCCGCTGGCGCGTGACGTCGGTGAACGGCGTTGTGCCGCGCGAGGAGCTGAATGAGCTGCGCGTGTCCGTCGCGATGGGCAAGGCCGATCACTACGCCGACCGGACGAAGCCCTCCAGGTATTATGATTATCAGGGAGCGTACGAGGTCACCAGGGGCCGCCCGCAGGGTGCTAGCCCTGATGATCATCTTTACTAAAAAGAAGGAAACACACCTCGTCATTGTCCATCCAGGTTTCTATAGCTTCATATAAATCTCAATTGATTTTTAAATGTTTATACTCTTTTTTTATACACACTTGCTTTGTCCCCTCGTCTCCCCCAAAGGAAAAAAGGCCTTTTCCGCAAGTTCTCTTTTGATATGACAACAAACTAATTCTGTCGGCCGCCCGAATGGTAATATGCCAACACCTAAACTTTTTGAAATTATATACAGAGAGAGAGAACTAAAAGAAAAGTTATCTAAACCCGTACAAATGATCAAAGCGATCTCCGCGCGCGCGATCCTTTGAGAGAGGGAAAAAAGAAAATAAAAATTAGAAAATCGTAAGGCATCCAAAAGCCTGTTTGAAAAAGAAACGGGGCATTTTATAGCTGCAAAGTACTACAATTTTCCCAGCTGACAGCATGAAAGAAAATATTTTGGGTGTAAGAAAGAAACTGAACCTTGGTTACCTAGGTATGTACCTAACTGAATGCCTGCCCCTTTGGTTAAGGTAGGTATGATCCAAAAGCCTCCCCACTAAGCAAAACGTTCATGGCCTTTTTTCCACTATCAAGGTAAATTATGTAGGTAGGTAGGTAGGTAGGTACTTTGACTGGGGTTTTCCCTCTCTGTCTTTGGCTTTATTTATTCCGGGCCTCGTTTTTTTTTTTTTTTTTTTTTTTTTTTTTTTTTTTTTTTTTTTTTTTTTATAAATATATATATAATTTGTTTTTTTAATTTTTTTTTCTCTTTTAACAGTTTCTTTTGTTTGTGGTGGGGGGGGGGTGGTGCCCGTGGGTCTGCCAGAGGACAAAGCATGCAACATAT
>MU865222.1:0-13212 GCA_033576145.1 Cladorrhinum samala | reverse complement strand
TATTTTAACGAGATTTTTTTCCGTGGTTGCTTTTTATCGTTGGATATCACCAATAAGAGCTAATGTTTATTTTATAAATTTAAAAATAATTAAAACTAAAAAAAAAAAAAAAAAAAAAAAAAAAAAAAAAAAAAAAAAAAAAAAGGAAGAAAAAAAGGATTCATCAACTCAACACTCCCGCGAACGGCTTATAAGTATCCAGGTCCTTCAACAACTCATCCACCACGCCCGGCAAATACCTGTCGACGTACTGCTTCTTTGTCTCGACGCTCAACGTGAGACCCCCACCGTTCTCGCTTCCCGATCTCTCTTTACCGCCGCCAGCATATACTTTTGGAACTTTGGGCACTTTGATTGGGTTCTGCTGCTGCTGCTGCTGCTGCTGTCCGGCCCCATTACTAGTAGTTGTAGTTGTAGTAATAGCGGTACTACCACTGCTATTACTGCTACTGCTACTGCTACTACTGATACCGCTACCACCGCTACTGCTTCTGCTACCGCTGCCGCCGGATTTCGGTACGTTTTTGGGGGTCTCGGGAGTCAAGTAAAAGTACAGAAACTCGGTCAGCCGAAACTTTACCTCCCTCCCCGTCTCGCGCGACTTGAAGAGGGAAGTGATGGTGAGCAGGCCGTCGAGCTGCTCAAACACCCGCATGTTTTGCGGCACGTCGAGGAGGGCGACCACGAGGGTTATTATGGTGGCCGACTGGATCGCTGGGGAGTTTATCGGTTCCAATAAGTCGAGTAGGAGCTAAGGAAACAAAGGAGATTAGAATGTTAGCGTTTGTTTGGGGATTAAATTGTTAATTTAAAAAAAAAAGGGGGTTAAAAAAACATAGCCATTACATTCATGTGTACGCTCCTTGCGAACAAGGTTTTGCTAGGCGGATGCAGAAGCAGGACTCCCTGGATCAGGTCGAGGGCGTTGACGATCAGGGAATCGTAGTGCCCTTCGCCGCCTCGGACCACCAGCCAGTCGAGGGTCGTGAGGAGGCGCTGGGCGACGTTCCACTCGAACCCTTCCTGGAGCTTGAAGAACTCGCGGAAGGCCGGGTCCGGCGAGAGGTCGGAGAGGACTTTGCGCTGGGGACCTTGGGAGCTCCTCAGGTTGCTCGGGCCCGAGAGGCAGATCTGGGCGAGGAGGCCCTCGACTTGCTTGAGACCCTTTTTGATTTTGGACCCGTCAAAGGAGGAGAGGTTGTCGAAGGCTAGGGAGAGCAGGGACTCCATGGTGGAGGAGGAGGGGCCGAGGGATCTGGGATCAGGCTTTTTTTTTTTTTTTTTTTTGGCTTCCTCCCCGGGATGAGTTTGCTGTTGCTGTTGTTGTCTGTTGTCTGAGCAATACCACTGGATTACCGTCGATCTGTAATGAAGCGCCGCTGCAGAGGAAGCAGCCACACTCGTCGTGCTCGTCGTCGCCGCTTGGTGATTCGCTGATGATGACGTCTAAAGTGTCGATGGGATCGAAAAAAAAAAAAAAAAAAAAAAAAAAAGGAACCCAGAAATGTAATGCGCCAGGCTATGCGCAGCAGAAAGACCAGCGGAGGGCAGCAAAGGAAATGGATGCCGAGATTGTTTTCTTTTTTCCCGTTCAAGAGTATGTTTGCTCCAAACAAACGGAAGCAGGCGAGACGAACCAACGGGACGGTTATGGCGTTGTTAACGTGTACCTAATTAGTGTAGATAATATATCACAGACTGACTCGGGAATCTGGGACGAACCGGTTTGGGTTGGGCCTCCAGTCTAGTGTAAATTGGCGGTCCTTCCAGTTTCCCAGCTTCGAGAACCCACCTTTTCGGGCACTGGTGCTACAGCAACCTGGGTGGCCCTTACAGGGGTAGAAAAAGTTCCCTTCAAAGCTGGGGAAGTGGGGAGGCCGTGCACTTGCTGCACCGGCACTCTTTGCTTCGGCGGATCCAATTCAGCACGTTTCCCGGTGCAGTCCACACACACAGGCGCAAACGGCCAAAAAGTGGGAAAGAAGCTTTCAAGATGCATGAAAAAGGGAGAAGATGCATTCCTGAAACGGGACCTTGTAGGGGGGGCATCTCTGGCTGACAGAAGGGGACCACGAGATTTATTTCCCATTACATTTCTCTGTTTCTTTTCCTCCTTTCCACGAATTCAAAAATTTCCCCGAGTCCTATTCTTCCAAAAAAAAAAAAAAAAAAAAAAAAAAAAAAAACCGGCGATTCCTGCTTCCAAACGATACATACCTAGGACTCCTTCAAACATACCATTCAGGTCCGAGTTCTACAGACGACTAAATTAGATAGGCTCGTCTTGTAAGTCTTATCGCAACATCAATCCTTTATCAGTCCCGAGGTGCACGGTGGGGCAGCTCATCGTGTCCTTGGCAGACTGTGTGATCATGGTGGGACGGGGAAGGTCTACGCATCGTATCCGTCTTACTCTCATCCACGATTGCCCCACCAAAACTGCCCTGGGAGCTTGCCTCAAGCTCCCGTTGGGGGTAACTCTGGAGCTAACATGTGGACCTTGGCGATCCGGCGCAGGCGTCATAGGACCTTGAATCGCATGTTTTCAAGATTCAAATATGCTATTTCATAAACGCCCCTGCCAGCAGCAACAGACCGGAGTAATGGCCGCTCCTTTAACAGGAGCTCCGGCTGCCATCCCACCGCGAACCACTTCTTCCAACTTTTCAGCATCCATCGGCCCAGCACCTCCGCCAGTTCCGCCAAAAGCACCGCAGCACCTCAGACACAAAAGTCGCAAAGCTTCCGTGGCCTCGGTTGCCGCAACAAACACTTCATTTCCATCATCTGTAATGGCGCAGCAATCGTCTCCGTCCGCGCCGGACCCCGCGCGGTTCGCAACCGAAGACTTCTTCAGCAGCAGCAGGAGGACGTGGATTGAGGAAAAAGAAAAGATCCTCCGCGAACCCTTCGACTACCTCAACGGGCAGCCGGGCAAAGACTTCAGGTCCGCGCTGGTCAAGGCGTTCGATGCCTTCCTCGAATGTCCTCCCGAATCGATCGAGGTCATCACCAAGGTCGTCTCGATGCTCCACACAGCCTCCCTCCTGGTCGACGACGTCGAAGACAACTCGCTCCTTCGCCGCGGCCTGCCCGTGGCTCACAGCATCTACGGCATTCCCCAGACGATAAACAGCTCGAATTACATTTACTTTTGCGCTCTCCAGGAGCTCCAGAAGCTAAAGAATCCAAAAGCGATCCACGTGTTTGCCGAAGAGCTCGTCAATCTCCACCGCGGGCAGGGCATGGATCTCTTTTGGCGCGACACCCTCACGTGCCCCACCGAGGACGACTATCTCGAGATGGTCAGCAACAAGACGGGCGGCCTTTTCCGGCTGGGCATCAAGCTGATGCAGGCCGAATCGAGGAGCCTGATCGACTGCGTACCGCTCGTCAACATCATTGGGCTCATTTTCCAAATCGCCGACGACTACCAGAACCTGTTTAGCAAGCAGTACACGGCCAACAAGGGCATGTGCGAGGACTTGACCGAGGGAAAGTTTTCGTTTCCCGTTATACACAGCATAAGGAGCAACCCGACCAACAAGGCGCTGCTGAACATTCTGAAGCAGAAGACGGAGAACAAGGAGATCAAGCAGTATGCCGTCAGTTACATGGAGAGCACGGGAAGCTTCGATTACACGCGGAAGGTGGTCCAGGTTTTGATTGAGAGGGCCAGAAAGATGGCGGATGAGATTGATGAGGGCAAGGGGAGGGCTGTCGGGGTGCACAAGATTTTGGATCGGGTCGTGATTGAGGATCCTGCCAAGGCGGACCAACCCAAGGCTTGAACATGTGTCGATTTACCGTTTAGCGTTTTGTGTTGTTTTGGTTTGACAATACCCTTTTTTTTTTTTTTTTTTTTTTTTTTGTAGGAACAAAGCGGATGGGTTGTAGGGATATAATGTGTCATCATGTCACGTAGTCTTTTTTCGAGGCACGTCAGGCAACTTTTGTTGGTATAAATGACCTAGTCAAACGTCAGATATTATACCACAGTACATTAAGAGGCTCGTATCCCACAAGGCTGGGAACCTGTTGTTTGTCGAGCTGATGTGAGAGTCGGACTTTGCCAGCTCTCCAATCTACCTTCCTAGAATGAAATTCACCTATAACACTAAGCGGAATTGTACACCAAACCAGAGGCCCCGAAGGATCACGCTAAACTGGAACAGAAAAAACACAAAGTGGCCAAAAAATTTTACTTTTCAGCGTTTGTATATACATATTTTATATCAAAGGTCTCAAGGTCTGTAGGATGTTGGCCCTTTACAAGCGAGATAATGCTGTGTAATTAATCATAGAGACTTTCGTTACGGGGACTATCTTATTGAAGACCCCGCCCCCAAAAATTAACTTTGCCGGAACCTTTTGATCCAACCCCAGGATAAAAGAACAAAAAAGTGTGGTCGCGCAAAACATGCAGTCTATTCCCAAAATTCTTTTCTCTCCCCCGCCGAGAAGAAAGTATGCTGTGTACTAAGTATGTAATCCCCAAGGTTACAACGGTTTGGATGAATGGGCCGTTCCCCGCTCCTCTCTCTTTTGGAGATGGTGTGGCATACTAATTATGTAGTCTATGTTACCTTACTGAGTGTAACCCATGCTGATTATCAATGTCTTGCAGTAATTGAAAGATGCCCATACATCCATCCATCCATCCATCCATCCATCCAGGGGCGGGTTGGAAGGGTAGGGGGGGGGTGGTGGTCACCTTGGCGAGCCGAGGTGAGTGGGATGGATGGATTGAGCTACGCTGCTGCAAGGCAAGTCGGTTTGCTCAGAGAAGACGCGACAGGATAATTACATACTCTGTCAGAAAAAAAAAAAAAAAGCTGACGGCTTCCCTCTTTGAAGTTTTTTCTTTCTCGTTTTTTGAAAATAATACATCTATCATCTCTTTTTAAAAAAAAGATGAACGTTTTTATACCACTATTTCTTTCCTTGGATCTGTGAGGATGATATTTATCAAAATAACTTGAGCTTTAACATACTCATACAGATACACACACACACATACACATTATCTTGGGAGGAGAAGCTCAAAAACCATGTCTCGTCGTGCTTCTCTTTGACATATTGCATTATACGGGAAACAGACACATACACATACACACGAACCCCAGATCTATAACCATGGCTCCTTCGCTCATTCAATGCCTCGTCGCCGGTAGCTGGCTGCTCGCCGGCAACACCTACGCCGCCTTCCTCGATGAGCAGCGTTTCGCAGCCGCCGCCATCGCAGCCGCGCCGATGGAAACTGGCAGCCCGGCGCTGATGCCCCGCGCGTACTATGCGGCGCCCGCGCATCCGCTTCAACGACGAGACGATGTCTGTAAACAGGGCTCACATCCATGTAAAGTTTTTTTTTTTTTTTACCTCTTTATTTTGATATCTACATATACCCATGTACTAACCAGGACGGTTAGGCAACGAGATTGGTGCACCGGGGGAAAATGCTTGCTGCCCGAATAACTCGTAGTAAGTTTTATTTTATTTTATTTTTATTTTCTTCTGTTCTAATTTGGTTTCTCAATTATGTGTAAACTATGCGAGGAGGAGAAGAAGAAGAAGAAAAAAGACCACATAAACTTGTACATCTAATCATTGATCACATCATATCAACCTCCCCCCCCCCCCCAACCCGGCCTTACCCTCATATTTTCAAAACCTTTCACTTTCACGCCCCTTTTCATATATTCCCCCAAGTATACTGACTGAATCAAATCTTGACAGTTGCATCGTAAACTCAACCTCCCCAACCCCGCAGGCGGCCTGCTGCCGAATCGGCGCCACCTGCTCCTCCCCTTCCTCCCCCTGCAAGGAGCCCAACTTGTTCCTCTGCCCGACGACCGTCACCTCGGTCGTCTCCGGGACCCTGACGACCACCTCGCTCTCCTCGGCGTGCTGCTCCAGATCCTGCACCGTCATCTCCGAGTACCAATGCCCGCTCTCCCTCGGCGGGGGGTGCTGCCCAAACGATCAGCACTGCGGCGCCGGCAGGGTTTGCCTCTCCACCGTGCTCGAGTCGTCGAGCTCCACGGCGAGTTGGGTACTGACCCCCGTGCCGGAAGGCTGCAAGCAGGGCGAGGTGGCGTGCGCGGCCGACCAGGGCGGCGGCTGCTGCGCCGCCACGCTGAGGTGCACGCGGGTCGACGGCCGGGGATACTGCGCGGCCAGGACGGACCTTCCCGAGGGCGTCAACGGCGAAGCCGGCGGCGGCGGCGACGGCAGCGGGCTGAGCGCGGGAGCCAAAGCGGGGATAGGCGTGGGCGTGGTGGTCGCTTCGGGGATCCTGATCGGTTTGGGCGCTTGGTTTTGTTTAAGGAGGAGGAGGGGAAGGTCCGGGGCCGGTTCGGGTGCGGCGGGGGCAGGGAGACCCAGAGTTCGGGAGGGTCAAACTATCGGTGGCGGCGGGGTTGCGGGAGATAACGACGGGTACCTTCACGGCGGCGGCGGCGGCGGTGGGGGGGTACCGAGCGCCGGGGAAGCGGGGGGCGCGTATTCGGAAGATACCACCGGCGTGGTTTCGAGGAGCGCTCAGCCGGGTTTGGCCGGGCTGGCGCAGGGGTACCGCGGCGGGGATCCGGCCCTGGGGCCTTATTCCGATGATTACTATTACCAAGGATCCGGGGGCGGGTCCCCCCCCTCGGCTGCGACCTCGCCCGGGATCGGGTACGGCGGGGATCCGGCCGGCGGGTTCGGCGTTCCGGCGAGGGGGGTACCGGTCGTTCCGGACCGGCCGGGGGATATAGCCGCGCCGGTCGAGATTGATTCGAGACTGAGGGGGGAAGGTTCCGGGGGTTTGCCCGAGATGGCCGAGGATTATCGCGGACACTCGAGAGCTGCGAGCGGGAGCGGGAACGCGAGCGGGGCTGCCAGTCATGCTCACGCCCAAGGGTATTTTGGCTCTGATGGGGGCGGGAGGCCAAGAGCGGACACGAACTTGTCTGGCGGAGCGGCGGCCGAGGACGCGAGCGATAGGTTCGAGCTGTACGGGAGCGATCCGGGGCAGCTTTCGCCCTTGTCTTCGCCGTACGGGTATCCTACGCCGCCCGAGGAGTACAATAATGGGAATAATAACAATCAGCGGAGGCGATAAGAGAGAGGTATTGTTGAGAAAGAAGGGGGGGGGGTGGGGAGAAGCCGTTATGATTTATGTATGGCTATTTATTTGTGTTGGTATGGGAGTTATGAGGTTATGATATGGATTCATACATCTATCTATATATACACATGCGTCTTTTGATCCAACTTTCTCTTTGCCCTGGTTATTATCACTATATATAAATCCACAATATATTCAAGTTGCAAGAAAGGCACGATGGGACTTTTGTTGAGACAAATCAAAAAGATTGCCATTGCAATTTATGAAAAATAATCATTTTCTCATAAGCTTGTATATTTGTAAATGTATCTCTCTCCTCCCAGTTAGAAAACTGCCAATGTTTTCTTTTCACTTTCTCTTTTCGCTCAAAGTTTTTTTTTTTTTTTTTTACTCGGGCATGTGCTTGAATGGCTTGGCCAAGTTCTCCTGGCAGAATGGCAACTTGCCAACGGTCCAGATCTCGGTATCCTATACAGTTTTTCAAAGAAGAAAGTTTAGCCACGAGCGTTCTTGTTTCGATTCTTTCATCTTCTTACTCTCTCTCTCCATCTCTCTCTCTCTCTCTCATATCTTGATTTCCTCTCCTGGTTGTGTGTCATGCTTCTCTTCGCTCCGCCCCCTCGGTCTGCTCAACAGTAAACTCTTCCAACAACTCGTTTTCTCACACACTCACCCCGCGTTTTTTTTTTTTTTCTTTTCTTCCACATCACAAGAACTGTCCAAACAAGACAGATATATAAAGAGAAAAGATGAGAATAATATTCACTCACAGGCTTCAAGTTCTTCTTGATCTCGCTGTCCAAGCTTCCACCCTTGAGGGCAATGATCTCGGGGGCCGCATCCGGGTCGTGAGCGATCGGGGAGCCGCACTCCTCGCAGAACCAGCGCCAGACGGCGTTGCCAGAGGATCCCTGGCCCTTCCACTTCTTGATGGGGCCCTTGACTTCCAGCTTGTCCTTGGGGACCACTGCTACGAGGGCTGTTTTGTTTTCCCAAAAAGAAGTTGATTAGTTTTTTGGTTTTTATACTCTTTTGTATGTGAGGGACGTGTCTCGGGGGAGGGAGTGTGGGGGGGGGGGGGAAGAAGAGAGAGGGTGATATGAGTGCGGGGTGGGGCGGGGTAATTTGGTAGATGAAAAGGGAGGCAGGGGGACCGAAGGGGGAAAAGTGAGAGAGTTAGATGAGTTGAAGGGAACAAGAAGAGAATTGGAAAAAGTCATTACAGTAGGTAGATCCAGACTGACGCTGGCAGTCATCGCAGTGATCGTAGCCGGTGAGGAGGGGGGCGTCAATGTCGACCGTGTAAGTGACGGCCTTGCAGAGGCAGTGTCCGGAGAGAGGCATGTTGAACAAGGTCCTTGTCAATTGGAATAAAAGGAGAAGTGCTAATTGAGGTGTAAAAGGTAGAAACTGATGAGAACAAGTTTCAAAAGATTCCAAGGGGTGGGGGATGTCCGACTCCTTTTAAGTAATTGTGAACGGGAGGTTCATAAGGTGATTAAGCAACCAACCCCCAAGGATGAAGCTAAGGCAAGGGTATATGTCATCCCCAACTATTCGTCTACTTTACGTATGTGACATGCAAGCATGGGCCGCTGCCGGAACACACAATATTTTTTTTTTCGAGGACCGAGATGTGGGGGAGGGAGGGGGGGGGAGGGTTCACGTCACTAAACGGTACTGAGACAGGAACACCATGATCTCGAGATGACAAAATACCTACCGATCAGGGGCCTATACCACCATAACAAATAGCCATTCCCTCCCAAATACCAGCTTTGGTAATTGATTGATTTCTTTTCATATCTCTGACAGTTTCGGACTTCCCAAAACAAGGGCGTCTCTGACTCGGTTTCATCCAATCAGGGGGGCGATTGAGATGTGCCCCTCATGACGCCCACCCGGCAAGCTCCCGGAGCTGTCTCTTATCTGGTCATCAGGCGGGGCAAAACACGTCCAATCCATGAAAACGGAGTGTTCCTGGAGGGAAGGTCTCGACACCTATTTGTCATAATCCCCACAACTAACCCCCATGTCAGCCCTCCATTTCTCATTGATCTACTTTAGAGATCAGCAAGGGCTCAACGACATATGCTTGGCGGGGTAATCATGAGATGAGACGAGCCATGAGTATTTGGAATTGACTGCTTCACACTTTTAGCCTGTCAACTTTGGTCACGTATGCAGGGCACACACGATACAGTAAGAAAATTGGGCAACTAACAAACTCAACTCCGGCCTGCTGGACTTGTCGCGACAAAAATACTCCGGCCCTCCATCTGCGCCCTCGACAGAACTCCAGAACACTGCTCTCGTTCCGTGTCTCTTACAAGGTTGTACCACTGCGTCGATGGCTTCGGTCAAGTATCATATTGATCGTGTTTTCATGGCAGAGCAGAACAACCACGCCACAACAACCTGTATGATGAACAGCTGAGCTTCAAGTAGTTGGACGGACCCCAGAGCAATCCTGTCGGCGATGAATAATTTCAGCACGCTGCTTCGATACGCAGCTTGTGCCGAAGCCGGTTCATTTTCCATCACATATGCATCCATAGATGATATAAAGAACTTCCGTATATCGACCGCAGCTGCCCTTGGATTAGCTGCCTTCACTCTGCTGGAGGTCATCGGCCGTTCAATCCGCTTAGGCCGTACCCGAAAACGCTGGATCAGTTTGAAGCAGGCGTATTGCCTTAAGCCTGACGACTCGAGGGTGATGGTGGGTTTCTTGAGCAGCAGCTTTGGCAGTAGATCCGGCCGCGAGACCCAGACTGTGCAGCTCTCATTGATCTCACAAAAGAACGCCTCAAGGTCGTGTGCGTAGTACACAAATCTCGAGTAAAATATGGGTGTGAGCACTCTGATCTCAAGCTCCTGGGAAACCTCTGCCTTGGTTTTGGCCCTTGGAGACAGCATCAACTCCTCCGTGTTCTCTGAGATGCCGCTGGCGACGTAATTAACCGCAAGGGGAGTTGGTGACTGCTCAACGAGATGGCGCAAGTATCTTCGAAAGACGGGCTCCAACTGACGCTCAGTCGAGCTTGCAGTTCGAGCGATGGTTCCCTTCAGCGGCTCAGGTCTCCACCATACATGCAGTCCATGACAGTAGAAAAGCTCCGCTGCTTCTTTGAGAATCCGGGGTACAGTAGCCAGGCCCACCCACCACCACCAAGTCAAGAATGTGAGCTTGTCTAGAACGGTCATTTTATATGGGTCGATTGGGTTCCCTCCCGAGGTTAGCATGGAGCTCAGTTTAACATACCCCTTGGATGAGAGCAAATTGATAGCCACCGACAAGGGTCTTGAACCTGCCATTGAGGGTGCCAGAGGGTCGGTTGTTGTCAGGCTGTAAGAGCCCTTTCGGGAACTGAAAGGTGATACGTGGAAGTCCTTGGGCCACGATTGCTTGAAGACAGTTCGAGTGTTTTGGTATTGCTTTTTCCCATCCGTAATCTGACCCTCGGCATCATTCTCTGGGAGCACGTAATAAATGCGTCGCTCGCCAAAAGTGTTGTTGACTTCCACAAGCATGGCTGCCAAACACTTGTCGGCGTCATACAGATACCAAAATGAGGCCGGGTTAAACTGATACCCAAGAAACCTAGGCGCAGTCACCAAGTAGGCGTGCGGAAATGTGGCAGGGTCGACTCCCTGTCACACATCAACAACGGAGCCCATTTGTCAACAATGAGTAAAACCTACCTGGGCCTGAAGGTAGTCGTCCAGTTTCCCTCGTAAGCCGAGACCGGCCTTGCCACGCCGCAAATAGTCGGCCGGGTCAACATGGAACCAGCCCTTCGGGAGATGGGAGGCAAATGAAAACCATGACGAGAGGCCCGTTTTGCTGTCCGTCCCGACCGAGACCATTCCTCCCGCGTTGCCTTCAAAGCCCACCGGAACTCCGACCATGAGATATCGGCCAGAAAAGGAGTGTTGTTTTGGAAAGAACCTGGTGTGGGAGACCCGACCTAGGAAAATGAGGATCCTGCCCGGTCCCTCCCACTGTCGTGTCTTGGTAGCTCTCCATGATGCCCATATCAAGCGAAGAAGCTGGAAGAAGATGAAGACAAGAATGGCTGTGGCCGACGTTCGAACGGCCAAAGACCTGTCGAGGTCATCCTGCCGAATGATTGCGATGAATCCAATGAGAATGCCATTTGCAGGACCAGAATACAAGAACGGTAAGAAAATGAGCGCCAGCACAAATGGGCGAGAGATCATTGTGCAAAGCGTCTGCAAACACGCCCTAATATATCCGATCTCAAAACAAGGTCTAGTCCCGTCATGCAAACTGCTAACGGGATGCCGGGTAACTGCATCGCTGCGCATATCTTAGAGATGCTACAAAAAAGTAGTTTGGAGGATAGCCAATATTTTGTAGCCCAAAAATTCCGTTTTTTTTTTTTTTTTTTTTTTTTTTTATGAGGCGGGTTATTTTTTTAGGCTTTCACGCTTTGACGACCCCTGGGGCTTCCGTGGCTTCCTCGCCGATTCGATCGATCCCTGTCTGAGGCCCAGGCCCCACAGCCCTGTGGCGCGGGGTGAGTGGGAGCTCGCCGCTCGAGTCACACTTCATCAGCATTCGACGGCCGCCCATCGCCTTCCGCCGACCGGGAAGCACCTCATTAAATCCCGCCCAGACCGTCTGCCATCTTATTACGTCGCTGAAAACCTGAAAACACTGGCAAGTTTTTTTTTTTTTTTTTCTTTGGTTCACAAAAAACTCAATTCTTCTTTTCTCAGTTTGCTACGACAAACACACCGGTTTCTCATCTCTCAGCAAAGCCAATCCCGTCTTTGGCCCTTCAGTAATTGATACCCACCCACCCGCAGCCTTGTTTGACCAAGACCGTTTCGACAACTGTCAACTTTTGCGCGCCCTCTCAACACCTGCTTCGGTCTTTACCGCTATTTTCTACAACCACCACAACAACACCAACAACCACTGTCAAAATGTCTAGCTGGGATACCGACGCCGTCAAGATTGGAAAGAACGTCTCCCGGGGCGGTGCTGGTCCTCGTGAGACGGTCGTCCGCGGCCAGTCTGCCCTCAATGCCGCTCGTCGCAGCGGTGCCGCCATCGCCACCGAGAAGAAGTTTGCCGTTGGCAATGCTGTATGTCTTCCCCCTTCGCGTTTCTCCAACCCTTTTCCTCTCTCGTAACTCGGTCTAACTTTTATTTCCGAATACAGGCCTCCAAGTCTGGCACTCAAGAAGGTCAGCGCCTGACCATGGTCGACCGCGCCGACGACATCGTCAAGCCCAAGACGGTCGGTGCCGAGGTCGGCAAGGCCATCCAGAAGGCGCGCGCCGAGTTTGCGAACCCCAACGGCTCAAAGGGTCTGACGCAAAAGGATCTTGCGACCAAGTGCAACACCACCGCAACAATCGTTGCCGCCTTCGAGCGCGGTGACGCCACCCCAGACCAAAAGGTTCTCGGCAACATGGAGCGCGTGCTCAACGTTAAGCTCCGCGGTGCCGATATCGGCAAGCCCAGGTTCGAGAAGAAGGAGAAGAAGTGAGCGTAGTCCGCATCTATCGAGGACCGTCTCACAATAATACAAACACAAAAAAAACAAATCAGTGCACATCTCCTCAGCTCTTCTTCTCTTTCACGGATGACGACGACTAAATGCCGAGTCCCGGATTGGGAAACGAGAAGAGGGAGGTTGTACACTACGTTAAACTCCAGCATCACCATAAACCTGCTGATTGTTTCTTTGAATGACTAATCGGGGGGTTATGATGATTTGGGAGCCGGGAAAGGATAAAAAGCACAGATGAATGCTTTTCATGCGATCGTTGATTTTCATGATCAAGCGAAATTGGGGTTTTTGCATTTTTACCTATTTTTCCTTTCATGTTCTGATGGCGTTCGGTCAAAGCATGACACTTTGGGGGGAGTACTTGGATGATTAGAGTCGTTTCTGCGGATAGACAGACAACGCCTTGCGAGGCAAAATAGATTGATTTTTTGTCTTTTTTCCATATTGGCTTTGCAAAAAAAAAAAAAAAAAAAAAAAAAAAAAAAAAAAAAAAAAAAAAAAAGTTAAAAGCATTATATATGTGTGGTTGAAAGGAAACTATTGAAAAAAAACACA
>MU865221.1:0-13615 GCA_033576145.1 Cladorrhinum samala | reverse complement strand
GGGTTTGGGCGTTGTCGCGCGTGTTTGTGGTGTTAGTGCCCACCACACTGCGGAACCCCTTTAAAATAATTACCCTTATATATTAAAAAAAAAAAAAAACAATTTTTTTTTTTAAAAAAAAAAAAAAAAAAAAAAAAAAAAAAAAAAAAAAAAAAGTCCGAAGGTCGGGTTTCAAAGTTCGGTGCATATCTCGGTCATATTATAAAAAAAACAATGGTGGGATTTGTTTATTGTATGACATATTAAAAAGAAAACAAATCGGGGGGGGAAGGGGGGGGGGCCTTATGGGGCTGCACAAATACGAATGAGTTTTTTTTTTTTTCCCCTTTTTTTCTTTTTTTTCTTTCTCTTTTGGAGATTATTGCCAGCTGTTGTGATGTGTCGGGTAATAAAGTGGGCCATCAAAAATGTGACAAGATTTTAATAAATATCGTTTTGCTTCATCCTACCATTTTATTTAAACAGGGGAAGAAGAGGAGGAAGTATTACCGTGTGTATAGCTGGACCACATGTTAATCAGGTCATGTCATGGCATGTTGTCTCATAATAGATTGCTCTTGCAGTTACTGTGGGAAGGGTCCAAGAGGGGTGGGAAGGAAACCATGGCCTCTTTGTCCTTGACTGTCTGGGAGGTGTAAGTTTGCGTGGGGGAGGTTCATGCCGTCAATTATCTCACACGGAGAGATAATGTACGGACTATTTAAGTGTGAAATTGTATTACGATGGAAAGATATAGGGCCTGTCAAAAATACTCTGTTCACTTTTGTGACTTAGACACGGTTATAAAGCTAATTTCTTTTATGAAAGAAAAAAATTTAACATGCTATTTGTCACTTCAAGCAACTAGAGTGGTTAAGAAGTTCGACTCATTTATCAACTAGTTATTTTCTGTCTGACATAGAAGCTTCTGCGACTGGATTGCCAGGTCGTGCTCAAATAACGATAACAGCTTTGATGTGGCTGTATCAGAACGAAGAGAGTTGACTGAGAAACTAAGAGAGTATTCCACTCACGATTCCTTCCAGTCTACAGGTTGTTGGCAACAAAACTCTCACTAGAAGCTAAGTACCTCTCGGCATTACGCAAAATAAAGAGACATGCCCGGGAAAACGTCCTAATTGTATTCTCCAAGGATAACAAAAGTCACTATCCACAACCGCATTGTACTCTTACCTCGCCAGCACCAATCAGGTGGACTGAATATACATATATCCCCCAAAAATTACATATTTTAGCTCCCATATTTTTTTTATTCATGAAAGGCAAGCTCGATTGCTAATCCAGGGCGAGGATTCTTTTTGTGGAGGGGGGAAGTGGCCCGGAAGGCATGAGATGACTTGTTGGGATGAAAAAGCATGTGAGTGTTTGCGGAAGGAGAGATGGAATTGAAATGGTTGATAACCTACACCTCATGTGATAGAAAATAAAGATTTATAAAGTCAACGTGAGGTAGGCTGAGCAAGAGTTTGAGAAGGCTTATCTGTCTTGCCTGTGGAGTCTAGATAGTGTCCCAGATGGGAGGCAAACAGTGCAGCAATTAGGATACAAAGATGAGATCAGGCGGGCGGAGGTGAGCCAAAGAGCCCTCAAGCGTACTTACCAAAGTAGATAAGTCATAACGGAAAGTTCAGGTAGGTAAGCCACGTCGGCGGGATCAGTATTCGCAAGGGAAGTGCGAGGCAGAAATTCGGAGGAGGTCAAGTGGCCAACAAGATCCGTGTGTCTCCCTTCACACTTTGCTCTCTTCATCAGCAAACCTGAACTCCCGACTCAAAATCTGAACAGTCTTTTTCCTTCAGAATATCTACCTTTCTTTACACAAAAAGCTTGAATTTCATTCCTTCATCCACGATGCCTCCAGTGATAAACTCTGCCTCGAACCCTCTCAGGCCCCAAAGATTTCGCATTCGGCCAGCGACGGATTCGGACGTCATGCAGATTATCGACATCGCCGTTTTCACAAGCCTCTGGAAGGGATTATGCTTGAACCCGAGGCGGCTCACTAACCGGTTGGATTTGCTATTCCGGTTCTTCTCAAAAGTCATAACATCGAGCCGCAATCGCCAAATTATTGTTGCGGAGAAGGAGGGGAGCAAAGATAGTGATGGGATAATCGGTTTCGCACAGTGGCGCGTCCCCGGATCGGGAGGTTGTATCGACGATGTTTGGGAAAGATTCATGGAGATCTTGGTGGATGGAAACGAAGGTGGCAGCGGAATCCCCCCGGCCGAGGTGACAAAAGCCCTGGAGGATAGCGAAATAGACGAACCGGTATACAAGGAATTGGCAAACATATTGCAAGAGAATGAGATGGTGTGGGCTCCAGAGAATGAGCGATCACGGGCACTGTGTAAGTACCGGTTCCGTCACCGCCGTCACTGGTACTCAGTACTAAATGATGGCTATGTGCTAGTTCTTGACTTCGTTGCTGTTCACCCAGCTTACAGGCATCGCGGGGTCGGTTCCAAGCTCGTTGGCTGGGTCTATCTCAAGTGCGTGGCGTTGGATAAGAAATGGGTCTTTACACAGGCAGTGGGGACCAGTGTTGGTGATATGCAGTCGTACCGGAATTGGATGTTCGAGCGATCTAGGTCAGGAGACAGCCTCACGGCGACCACCAGTGTTGTCCAGCTCTACATCTTACCCCTGAAACGACGAATGGATGGTTCCAACCAAATCGACTATGACCTTGCTGTACGCTTGTACGGTGAGCAGAATGTGGACATTGACAAGTGGAAGTGGGACCACGTGAAAAAAGACGAGGCGAAGGAGTAGCGAGCAGTGTAGTATGCAGTAAAGGTAACCAAGTTAGTATTCAGCGGCAATAATAATAAGCGAGAACCACTGATTGTCGACCTCTAGTTGCCAAGAAAAAGTTGAGCTGCTGATGAGTTTTTGGTGAGGTGGTGGTGAGGAGTACTCGGTGGTGAAGCACGTAAAGCACCGATGATGGACGTTATCGTGCGAGTTGAGGTCTGATAAGGGTGGGGCCTATACTATTTCAGGATTAGCGTGATTAAAGATGGAGGGGTCCTGGGGTTCCTGGGCGAAAAATTTCTGGCAAGCAAGGTTCCGTCGCAGAAGGCAAAGAAAACCTTCAAGACAGGAAAGGCTTCCAGCTCAACACCCAATTCTTCAACTGCTCCCATCCACCACACTCGCGCGTTGCCAGAACCGTACGAGACACCCAACCAGACAAAATGCACTCCATCCGTCGCGCTGCTCTGCGGTCTGCCCTCTCGGCCTCGAGGGCACTCCCCGTCAAGGCCTCGTCCGCTCCTTTCGCTTCTACCATCGCCAAAGCCGCCACTGCCTCCAGGCTGGTGCCGATCCAATCTGTGCGCTTCTACTCTCAGGAGCCGATCGAGCAGGCTGAGCAGGCTGAGCAGGCTAGTGCCGAGATCCAGGAAGCCTCCCAGGAGGTTTCCCACGAGAACGAGGTTGCCAAATCCGAGGAGCGCTCTTCTTCATCAGCTCCTACTGGTACGCACACTCTTGCTCCCCCCTTCCTTGACGGGATTTTTGACCGGAGCAAAACTGACCATTTTCTACCAGCCCACGCAGCTTTCGTCCGGAACCTCGTCTTTGAGGTCACCGAAACACATCTGAAAGAGGCTTTCGAGAAATATGGCACTGTTGTCGATGCCCACGTTGTCCGCGATCCCCGCGGCATGAGCAAGGGGTATGTTGCTCCCTCTCGTTCTCCTTGCCATGCGAGCTAGGCTCCTAGGATTGCTAACTCGAGCATGATTTGCAGATATGGGTTCGTGACGTTTGACAGCAAGGAAGCACTGGACGCCGCCTGCGCCAATGTAAACAGCACGTTCTGGCACGGCCGTCGTATTACCTGCATCCCCAGGACCGCCCCAACCCAGAGCAACAAGTTCTCTGCGCGTGGCGTCAGGAATAACGGACAACCCAAGGAGCCCACTCCCCAACTCTTCATCGGCAACATTCCCTACGAGACCACCGATGCTGAGTTGAACAAGATCTTTAAGGGCATCTCCAACCTTCGAGATGTGCGCATCGCCGTCGACCGCACTACCGGCTGGCCCCGCGGCTTTGCCCATGCGGATTTCGCCGACGCTGAGTCGGCCAAGATTGCCTACGATAGACTCCAGGGCGTCACCATCAACGACAGGCAACTACGGATCGACTTTGCCGAAGGCTACCAGAAGAAGCGAAGTGCCACTGACTATTCGGCATAAATTTTCAGTCGTGTTTTCGGGAAAGGGCGGGTAGCTCGGTGCATTGGAGGCGGGGTCAAAAAAACAAAAACCAGTAGGACGAAGAGGCCGCAAAGGCGGTGGTGATTGATGAATACCCATGATGATTTCTTTCTTTCCGGAAATAGAGGATAAGGAGGGAACCGGATCTGTAGGTAACGACCATCGTCGACGCGGCAGGCCAAACGGCGCCTTGTACATTTAAATTGTCTTGTTTTGTCTTGTCTTGTATAACTAGTCCAATATTCTCACATCTCTGACTGTTTTCCTTGTTCGGTTTTGTTCAAAAGTCTCTTGTAAAGCTACCATTGGTCCATTTGGTTTGTCAGACCGACCAAACAAACCGTATGCACATGCGCGCATGTGGGGTAGCGCGCTGTCCCGGCTTGGAGAAAGGGCTCAGAAATGGGGGGGTGGGTGTGCTGCCTCGGCATTTGCAGGTGGCGGGTACCCTATACAACCCAACTCCTTCTGATGTGCTGTTTATTTTTGTTCTGAGGTCCGCAGCTTATCAATCTTGTCATCTGCTATAACTTTTTGGAGTTGAAATAACAGCAAGAACTTTCTATCTTTTGCCGTCCTCTTGAAAGTGTGGAAGGGTAAGGGGACTATCGAATTTCCAGCTCACTCAAGCATCGAATCGGACCCTCCCCGCGCGGGGCCTTTGTCAGCAAGTTCAGCAAGTTCAGCTCGCCGCCCCCCGGCCCACCAATCCGGCACTGGGCCTCCTTTTCCGTCCTCCTTAAAACCACACCGATTCCGAAGAACCTCGTCTCTCCCCCGATCAGCAAGAAGCAGACAACTCGAAGCCATGTCGTTCCTTGGTGGCGCCGAGTGCTCAACCGCGGGCAATCCGCTCAGCCAGTTCACAAAGCACGTCGGCGACGACAAGAGTCTCCAGCATGACCGACTCGTCGGCAGAGGGCCGAATGCCTCGCTCGGTGGCTTCCGGAGCGCCGGCCACAGCAACCCCCAAGATGAGATGATGAACGGTTTCCTCCATCAGAATCCCAACCTTCCCGAGATGGCTCTCGAGCAGCAAGGTCCCATGGGCCACGTCCACATGGACCCGAACCACCTCCGAGCCCAGACCGCCTCTCCCATGTCGCCAGCATGGGCGCCTCCAGACACTCAGGCCGCGATGGAGGCTGCCTTCAACGCGCCGCCCGGCACTCACTTCAGCCCTGAAGAGTTCGCCCAGTTCCAGCACATGAACCCATCCGTCGCGCACGCCGCGCCAATGCCCGGTGCGAGTGCCAGCATGGCCCAGCGACCAATGATGATGGGCGGCGGCATGGGCTACAACAGCATGATGCAGCGTCCCATGTACCAACCCATGTACGGCCCTCAGATGCACATGGCTCAACCGCCAATGCAGCAACAAGAGGTTGAGGGCAAGGGCAAGGGCAAGGTGGTGGAGCTGGACGAGAACAAGTGGGAGGAGCAATTCAAGCAGATGGAGCTACACGACCGGGAGCTGCGCGAGTCGGAGAAGGACGAGGCGCAGGCTATGGAACCCGAGCTGAACCAGATGGACGAGAAGCTTATGCGGTCCGAAACCGGATACGGCGATCTCGAATCGATATGGCGCGGAATTCAAGCCGAGCAGGATCAGCTCAAGGAGCTGGACGATATTGAGGATGACTTTACCAAATTCGACAGCTCGCACTTCAACACCGATAACCTCCACGACTGGGGCCTCAACAACCGCATGGGGGCAGACCCCATCGTGCAGGACTACCTCTTCGAGGACGAGAATATCTTCCAAGCGTCAGGGAATCCCTTCGAGGAAGGTCTGCGCATCATGAACGAGGGTGGCAACTTGTCCATGGCCGCTCTCGCCTTTGAAGCTGCAGTGCAGAAGGACCCGCAGCACATCAACGCTTGGGTGTGCCTGGGCAGTGCTCAGGCGCAAAACGAGAAGGAGGACGCCGCCATCCGCGCTCTCGAGCGGGCCCTCAAGCTCGACCCCAACAACCTACCCGCCTTGATGGGGCTCGCCGTGTCGTACACCAACGAGGGTTACGATAGTACCGCCTACCGCACCCTCGAGCGGTGGCTCTCGGTCAAGTACCCAAACATCATCGCCCCGCCCGACCTCTCTTCCGCAGCCGACATGGGCTTCACGGACCGCGCCCAGCTGCATGAGCGCGTCACTAGTCTCTTCCTCGAAGCTGCCCGCCTCGCTCCCGACGGAGACCACATGGATCCCGACGTCCAGGTCGGTCTCGGCGTCCTCTTTTACGGCGCAGAGGACTACGACAAGGCCGTTGACTGTTTCCAGTCCGCTCTGCACAGCTCAGAGATGGGCGCGTCCAATCAGCGGGAGCAGGTCCACCTCCTCTGGAACCGTCTCGGCGCCACCCTCGCCAACTCTGGCCGATCCGAGGAGGCGATTGCCGCCTACGAAAAGGCGCTGGCAATCACGCCCAACTTTGTTCGCGCGCGGTACAACTTGGGCGTCTCGTGCATCAACATTGGATGCCACGCCGAGGCGGCCGGCCACCTGCTGGCGTCGTTGGACATGCACAAGAGCGTCGAGAAGAGCGGGAGGGAGAAGGCCAGAGAGCTACTGGCCATGCAAGGGGATAGCAATCCTTCTTCGGCCGATGCTAGGATCGATGTCATGATGACGCAGAATAGGAGCACCACCCTGTATGATACCCTGAGGAGGGTCTTCACACAGATGGGCCGCAGGGATCTGGCCGAGAAGGTTGTCGTAGGCGTCGATCCGGACATCTTCAGGGGCGAGTTTGATTTTTGACGGGGAAGGTGACCGCAGCTTGCTATCGGGTAGTGACGGTGCGAGGGCTGAAGAAAGGATCTGGTATTTGAGTGGAAGCGGAAGGCTGTGGGAAAGGGAGCTGGCAATCTAGAGTAAAGGGGTTTGATTTTTTGGGTTTGATGCTTGGAATGAACACAAAGATGCTTGATTTGGTGGCGAGGGAGGAGGAGGACAGCGGATTCATAGCATTATGGGATAGAGGGGTTTAGGGTATATTGGCACAATCTCCTATCTCTTTCGTTTGCATCTTGGGTTGGAGTGTGGGTTGTTGGTGTATTGTTGCGTGGATCAAAAAGGAAGATGCATAACATACGTTCTTGTTCAGCGTAGTTGATGTTTGTCGTCTGTCGTAGCATAGAGAAAGTAGCAAGTACATTGTCAGGTTGTAATTAGGTATGTTTTTAGAAGTCATGATAAACAAGTCATTCACACACAGCACACACACACACACACAGACACATAGAGAGAGAGAGGGGGGAGAGAGAGGGGGGGGAGAGAGAGAGGGGGGGAGAGAGAGAGAGGGGGGGAGAGAGAGAGGGGGAGAGAGAGAGAGAGAGACAGAGATTGGCATGTTCGTAGTGTAGTGACTTTGCAACAAGCTAGAAGAGTTCCTGCATCGCATCACCTTAAACTTTTTCAACATCAACCCACCGATCATTTTTAGAATTAATATGCTCGAAATCGGACTTTAAGAAAGGTATGCAATACAAACTGTCCTGTAGAGGTTCATATAATTTTTTTTTTTTTTTTAAAATTCGCCATCTAAAACCTCGCTTTGATGACCTTCGATTACCAATAACACCCGTCTTCTTTCAACAGCAGCGTGTGTGTTACGAATAAAATACCCCAAAAAAAAAGTCCATCCCCAATTTCAGTGATATAAAATACCAACTCTATAATCGATATCTCTATATGTGCAAGCATATATATCTAAACCGACCATGTATGTATGTAATGTACCGTCGATGCTACTTGACCCCGATGAACCCAACCCCAGCCCTGGCTGCCTTGACAGCCATCTTCAACAAGTCATCCTCCCTCCCCGTCCACTTCACCGACAACTGATCCCAATTAGTTCCCGGAGTGTTGTATTCCTTTTTGAACCGGGAATGCATAGCAGTTAACCTGCCCACTTCCCTGGGGTCCCCGGTACCGCTGATGACAATCAACAATGTACACGGCGGCAAGGCGTCATGGATTCGTTTCAGCCGCTGCGAGACGGTCGTTAGTGCCGCCTCGAGGTTTGAAGCTGAAGAGGAGGAGGATTCAACCTCCTCAGTAATCGTCCCGCCATCCTCCACCACTTCTGCTGCTGCTGCTGCTGCTGCCGGTTCCTCATCCACAACCACCTCTAACTTGTGGTTGTTGATCCACCCCTGGAGAGCCTCCAGTTCCCGCATACGGGCCCAAACAAAATCCACTCCGCCGCCGGGGATCTCCAGTCCGTCTGGATCACCCCGAACTGCACGTATCACGCCTGCTTCTACATCATCGTCTGACCGGCAGGAAATAGTAAAAGTAGCCGCGTTGCACGCGCTCTTGGTCACGTCACCCCAATCAATAGCTGCGCTGCTTTTTCCGAGTGGGAGGCCCCCCTTGGCTTCCGGACCGGCAGTGGCGCTGTATGCTGTCCCGGCACGAGCTAGACGCTTAAAGATATTTTCGCCCTGATTCTCGCCTGCTGCCCAGGCCTTGCCCTTTTCGCACTTCTTCCTGATCAGGTCGAGACAGGTCTTGGCGTCCTCGACGCTGTCGTGGCCCGTTATGCCGCCCTTTTGGACTTCGCGGTTTAGATGCTTCTGGGCAAGATACTTGAGGGAGGATTTTAGTGGCGGGCCGCGAGGGTGAGGGAAGATGATGGAGGTGTCGACTATGAAAGGGTGAGCCAGCTGGAGGGCCTTCAGGTCCGAGTCTAGGGAGTGGCCGATTAGAATTGTTCTGGGATGCAGCAGTTTAACTAGGCGAGCTTGGATGTCGCTCAGTGTGGTGGTGACCGGGTCGAGCATTTCCTTTGTGATGCCCGAGTATCGAGTTACGTAGTCAATGATGGGCTTCTCCGGCTTGACGAGCTCGTCCAGAACGGTCTCACCGTCCCAAGAAACCAGACTTATCCGTGTGAGGGAGAATTCTCTCTCTCCCGTCATGCACATCTCGCAGTCGAGAGCGAGAACCTCCCGCCCCGCTGTGACGCTGCCCTGCTGGATTTCTGATTCGGGAGCATCACCCTCTGAGAGATCTTTGACGTTGGTGTGAACCCAACCTTCTGGATCCAGGAAGTTGTCTCTCTGCGGACCCTCCCGAAGCATGGCGGGGTGTGTTGGGAAGCCGTTCTCCATCAGCTCTTCTGGAGTAGCCAGAAACTCTGTGATTCTTGTCCTCTTGTCCTTGAGCCCCTTGGGTTCTGAAGATGTCTTCTCCTTGCTCTTGGGAAGCGGGGCGGAAAACATGGTGTGCTGGGGCGAATGAAGCCTCCCGTACTTGTCATCGCCGGGAGCCTTGACGGGCCATAACAGCGGGAACATGTCGGCAAAAGGCTGCAATGGTTGCGCCAGTGCCTCCTTGTTGAGCTTGCGCGGATAGTAGCCGTCGGGAGAGCTGTCAAGACGTTCGATCGCTTGATCGAGCGGTTTCGGCTTAAGAAAGTCTGAAAAATCTACATCCTTGCCCTTGAACATGGCCTCGTCGAGACCTGGGACCAGAATGGTCACAATCTTTCTGAATTCTGGGCGATGCTTGACCGAGACCCATTGAGGAGCTGGGCCGTCGGCAAAGAGGTACAGGATCAAGTCGCGAATGGCTGATAGCTGGATCTTGGACTGCAATCTTGCTTGCTCCGAAAATTCAATTGCTGGGTACCGGCTCCCGCCGGCGCGGGGCATCTTCTTGGGCTTCTTAACCGGGCGGCCTTTCTCGATGGTGGTCCAACCGCCATCATCGTCATCATCGGCATCATGAGGGCTGGGACGTTTGAGACTGCCAGAGGACTCGCTGTGGGTTTGAGGTGATGCAACCATATCTGATTTCTGGTCGCTGTCCTTGGCGTCCTGCAGGGACTTTGCGTTTACTGAGTTGCCGACGCATGAAGATGTACTGTCGTTGTTGTTGTTGTTGTTGTTGTTATTATCATTTTGGCTGTAGGTAAACACCTGGTTTTCCAACGATTTGTTCTTCTTCTTGTTTTTCCCCATGATGGTGGTGACAATTTGTGGGCGATACAGCAATGGATACTTACTTCACTTAGCTGAGGTGTTGGGAATTGTAGGTTTTGAGGTTCGGGGAAGGCCTGTAAAATCTCGGTGGAGCGAGCTGACAAGCTATCACGCTAATCCATATTCGGCGCCTTGGCAGCCAATCACTTTGAATCGCCGAGCGGCTTCCACAACCGTCCTCACTGCTCATTCTTGTGGCTCCTCAGAATAGGTAGGCTTAAGTTGTCGTGTTAGTAAACTCTAAATTTTGCATGGCAAAAAGATCCTCTCTACCACCCAACCTCTTTAACAGAGATGAGGACAATACCGTCAGCCGCTTGCTTCTACCTGGACCTGAGGCCAAAGCACGATTACAACGTCACATCCTTGCAACAATGACTGTTGGAGGTCATTGCCGTGACTGGATCGAGGACGAGTTAGTGCGTGACACAATTCTGAGGGCGGCCCTGGTGATGGAAATCCCATTTGTCGAGAACCCTCGGCGTGTTGTGGTATAGCAATTCGGCTATATTGCTACACCCCCTTCACGATGCGCAGCTACAATACCGAGAGATGCAGGCTGCAAAGGCCTGGGAACGGCCAGAACGCATACATGCAATCGATGATTTCTTGGTGAGAAGGCTGCGATGCTGCCTGATAGTTAAACCGCCTCTCGACGTACACGCGTCCATGGCGGGGTGAGTGCTGTCTCTTTCGCAATACCATGATTTTTTACGACATGGAACCGTTTGGCGCAACGACTGCCGCTTTGACGGTCATCAAAACTCTCTCGGGTTTTGCGGATGTTGTCAAGTCGTTCAAGGATGCCCCTAACGAACTTTTAGCTCTCAACAATGAGGTTTCCGACCTGAAGCTGGTGATATCAGATATCGAAACCCTCGATAGAGAGAGCAACCTCGTCCGGAACTCGTCCGAGTCTTTGACTAAGCTTCTTCTAGAGGCTCGAATCAAGGTCAATGCTCTCGAAGGGCTCACCCAAGAACTGGTCACCTTTGGTGCCGAGAGTAATGTCAAGATTCGACGGATCAAATGGGTACGAACAAAGTCCAAAGTTGAGAGGCTTCGGAGAGAGCTCCGCGAGGTCCGAAGTAACATTGCTGCAATCCGAGCAGCAAGGTCTACGTAAGTCGGAACATGCAGCCTGCAATTATCTGCTCTCTGATTGCCTCTAGTGAGGGCTACTATGCTGTGCACGTCGTCCTCGATAGCGTCAGTTTAACTTCGAGAACTGTCAAGGATAAGCAGACCTCCCATGCCCACAATGCCCAAAGCGGGTCAAACAATCTTCAAGTATCAGACGGTCCTCCAAATGCAGAGCAGGCTGTTGCCCCTGAGGACATCATTCGCCAAATCGGCAGTTTCACTTCTCAGATCCTGTCATCGGCTGGCGAGTTGCAAAAGTTGCAAAGGTCCTTAGAAAGTCAGCACATGGCCACCCCAGTTCCGTCCGAGACAGTCAGAAATGAAGCGAAAGGTAAATCCCCAGGACCTAGCGGGTCTCAAATGGCGGTCCACGTCGAGAGGCCTAGCTACACGACAGTGAGGGTGCATAAACACCAAATAAGAGGCTGTGGGTTTGCTTGTGGTTGTGCTTGCCACAAAAAACACCGTCTCCAATCTCCTAACTTTCTAAGCCAAGCTGTTGGGAAGCTGTTTCTTGGCTATTCTGGTCGACTGGTAGGCTTTCCTGTCAGCGATCTGACTGTCCAAAAGAAACTAGTATTCGCTCTCTAACCTCTAATTAAAGGTCTCTGAAACCCAATGCACAAACCAAGCCTGCGACAGACAGACGAACTTTCAAGTCCAAGCAACCTATGTCTTCCCAACTTGGTTCGTTGCCAAAGCAATGTCCCTGATGGCATGGAAGAGTCAACATTCAGACTTGAATGTTATAGTCAGGATTCGCACTTATGCCAAGGACACTGAAATATTTACAAGGATTGAGGCAGGAGACATTTCTTCTATCAGAGAGATGTTGCGCAGCCGCAGATGTTCGCCAAACCACTGCGAGAGCGAAGCCGGCCATCATCCCTTAATTGTAAGACTTTACTTGATCTAACCAATTTCTAACGGTAAACAGGTGTCAGAATCTCGATCTTGTGCTGACCTGGGAATCAGTGGGCAATAGACAGGGGAAGGGCCGATATATGCCAACTACTGCTCGGGGCCGGGGCGGACCCTACCATCGAGGATCACCAAGGGAGATCTCCGGTCCATCTCGCGTACGAGCGGAGCATTGGACCTCTTCCTAGATACGCGCCAGAGACTGTCGGGAAACCACGAGAGCTGTTTACATTGTCCGACGCAGCAAGCGACCTCGAACTTCCCTACCTCCACCAGCTCGTTCTTGGTTTGGTACCAGGCAATCTTGAAGACGAACTCAAAAAGCCCGGAATTGAGATCAATTCTCAGGACCGTCTTGGATACACAGCGTTGACATGGGCGGTACAGACAAACAACAATCCGGCCCTCCGGCTTCTGCTCGAGTACAAAGCCGGCCCTAACATCAGGGACTTTGGACTCGAGCCACCAATCACGCATGCCATACTCACCAAGGATCCGTCGACCATGAGGATCCTGCTCGAGACTGGCGCCTGCATGCAGTCAGACCCAGATTCCACGACCCCCCTATATCACGCAGCCTATCACCATAACGACTTGACCTGGGCTGAGCCCCTAATTCAAGCAGGCTGCAAGCCCTATCCCTGGGATCTCTACCAGGCAGTCATAGGAGACCAAGACGTAATGGTTCGTTATTTGATCAACTCAGGACTCGACATCAACAGAGTGTTCACCTTTAGTGGAGAATCGTGTCTCGTACTGGCAGTGCGTTGCGGATCAGACAGGGTCCTGCGTATGCTGATAGAGATGGGAGCCGACTACGCCACAGTAAACAAGAGGGGCTACACCATCCTCCATACTGCAGCTGATTACCGCGCCGTCACCGTTGAAACACTGGAGATTCTGACAAAACTCAAGATGACTAGGGTGGATCCTATGGCGAAGAATAGCAAAGGCCTGACGGCATTGGACCTCCTCAACAGATGTCACGGCATGGATGACACCTTTCGAGCGGCGTTCCAGAGACTTATCGATTCGGTGACGCCTCCCAGTGATGCTAACCATGGGCCCTTACCGCCACCGGCTCATGTCATGCCCGGAACGTTCCCGGTGGAAACTTGAGAGAGCCCTTGGATGTGAAAGGTGCGACGGATGAACAACTGGTAATTCGGAAGGGAGGTATCCGTGGTGAAAAAAAAAAAAAAAAAAAAAAAAAAAAAAAAAAAAAAAAACCAGTTATTTATATTAAAGACAAACAAAACATGATGCATTGTACCAAACCAAAACAAAAAAAACATGGTATCCAAAAATATATAAAAAATGTTTTTTTTTTT
>MU865220.1:0-13704 GCA_033576145.1 Cladorrhinum samala | reverse complement strand
GGGTTTTGAGATTACCTAAATTTGTTTTAAATTTTTTTTTTTTTTTTTTTTTCTTCTTTTTTTTTTCTTTTTTTTGTGTTCTCTTTTTTTTTTTTGTCTCTCTTTCTCACTCTTTTTTTTTTTTTTTTTTTTTTTTTGCTTGATATTATCCGTCGTGAATCTTTTTTTTTTTAAACAAGTTTAAGGGATGGATATTGGTAGAGTATCTATCTAGGAAAAAGGGGGGGTCAGGTACGAAACGGCAAAGAGGCGTCGTTTCATCACACAACAATGTTTTTACAAAAAGAAGAAAAAAGAAAAAAACCTACTCCGTCAAGGAGGGCACCTTTAAAATCAGGTGTTACGTTTTTTTTTTTTAGATGGGAGAGACAGGACTGACAGAACTGGTACAACTCTGGAGCATGATAGCCAAAAAAAAAAAAGAAGAAAAAAAAATAGAGAAACAAAATTGATGAATTAATTATTTCTATCTAGTTGCCTTTTCTTTTTTTTTTGCCTGCCGCTATCAAAGTTGCTTGCCTCAACTGTCTGTGTACATTAGTCGACACGCAAGGTTACATCCCGCTGCGCGGCTCTCCGTTCGTCCAAGTGCCCACGAACGGATGAGGGTTAGATGGATGGTTTTAGCTTGCCCGTTGACCGGCTGGGTTGGTACTGTGGTACTGCATGACATGTTGTGTAATGTTGATTTCATTTCAAGAAGTTGTTTAATTAATCATGCCACTTTTTTATTTATTTATTTATTTTTGCACATGTATCAGTGTTGTTGTTGTTGTTTCATATCCAAACCTTTTTTTTTTTTTTTTTTTTGTTAGTGTCATGAATAGGTAATTACAGTTATCTTTGTTTCTTCTTCTTGATACTCTTGATACTCTTTGATATCTTGACCCCCCAAGGTGTATTTTATCTGACATGTATCTTTTAGTGTAAAGATGTCTTAGATATCTTAGATATCCACGGAGAAACAATCTGAATCACGGATTTCCGCCTCTCTCTCTCTCTCTGTGTGTGTGTGTAAGCAATTACCCATCCGCCGATGAGTGAAAATCATGTTTGCTTGCCGCCCGCTGCATTCAAGTTTCCCAAACAGCCTCACACGGCATATTATTTCCCTAGCCTAGTTTCTCAAGCTTTTGTATCACAAGCAGACATGTGATGCGCATTGCCGATTCAAAACGCCACCCGACAATCTTTGCCTCGTCCCCTGTGATTACCTATGTAGAACCAAAAAAAAAAAAAAAAAAAAAAAAAAAAAAAAAAAAAAAAAAAAAAAAAATGTGACGCTGACCTCAGTTGATGATTGTTTGGCCGAAAACTTTTTGGGATGTAATGTAATGTACCTAATCAAACGTAGATCGTTTATTCGCAGGGCGAGATAAGGGCGGCAAGCTGTAACAGTTTATCAGATGTGGTGTGATATCTAGACTATCTAGTGCTGATCCTTTCTCATCTGACTTGCCCATTTTTTTTTTTTTTTTTGGGCCCCGGCATTTGAAAAGGGGGTAAAGTAGATACACGATCTTGTGGCACACTTCTACGGATTCCAGAACGGTTGCCTTCCAGAAACAGGGTTGTGCTTTCAAAAGTCCTTAAGTGAGGCTTACCATTGGCGTTAAAAACCACGAATCGGGGGTTATCTTGACTTGATTATTATTTGCCTTGCGGATAATGTAATGCCTTGCTCGGACAAACCAAAGATGCAGATAAAAACGCCACGTTTTTAACATGTCGATCTTCCCCTCCCTCCCCTCCAAAAGCTTCTCGAGTTCGCCGGTTGATTGGAGAGCAAAAAATGTTAACTACACGCTTTTGATCTTTCTTGTATCTTTGCTCATTCCGCTGTACACATCCACACTGTAATTGAAACTCTTCTTCCTTGTAGCAAAAAATGGGGAAAATCTGAAAGGGGACTCGGACGTATTTGGGTGTGTCCTCGGAGAATAGGTAATCTCTTACTCAGTACCTATCCTGTTTCAAATAAAATTAAAACAAAGTTTTTAAATCTTGAGAAAAAAGCAATCAATTGCAGTTTTATCTAAAGAGTTAACCACCCCCCCCCCCCAAGAGTAGCTTGATTACCTACCTACTTAGGTGATGATCACATATCCCGCCAAAAAAAACAGAAACCAGAAACCAGAAACCAGAAACAAAAAAAAAAAAAAAAAAAAAAAAAAAAAAAACATTGCCTTTGATTGCCTTCAAAAAACCCCATCCCGTCATAGACGAAAAAATAATACTACCTCGTCAAGCTTGGAAATCCCCCGCCGTATCATCCAGGCGGACCATACATACCTAATATGTACCTATGCAATCCAGAGAACAGTGATTTCGAAAGAGTTTTTTGCACAATTGCCCGGGGCCCGAACCCGATCCAAGACCGGGCCATGGTTGGTAGGAGGAGGAGGAGGAGGAGGAGGAGGTAGCCATGTCTCTCGGGCATAACTAAAAAAAACCGATTGCCCAGCCTCGTTTCTGTAAAAGAGAAAAAAAAAAAAATTCCTATACTAGTCAGCCTTGAAGATTTCTTTTTGTAGATCGCTTCCTGATAAAGCTGACTAGCACACGTGGGTTGCCTGGGATGTCACAAAGGAGGGAGGCGTAGTTACCGAATTTTGGCAAAGATGGGGTAATCAAGGTATTTAATCAGTTCAAGAGTTGGGGCAGTTTGCCGTGTTGCCTGGGGGTTGATGAAGAAAAGAAAAAAAAAAAAAAAAAAGGAATTTTAATTGAGAATCATGAGAAATGGGAAAATTCAAGTGAAGATTTTCGATGATTGGATAGGTACGTAGGTAGGTAGGAGTAATCTTCTTTGTTTTTTTTTTCTTTTTGATGTTTTTGATTCCAATTTACCTAGATAATTAGGTATCTCTAAGCTCTTATTAGATTTGATTTCTAATTAGTAGTGAAAAAAATATTGAATATTTGAATCATATACTTATCCAACTCTTCGGATATTGTCATTGTAGGTAGTTGAATAGGTATCAAAAACCGTCCCTGATTAGGGAAATTCTTCCTACAAGTAGGGGTGCTTGGGGCTTTGCGCCTCCAGTGTACCTAGGTGACCAGCGAGCTTCACCACGGCCTTGAAAACTTTTTCACTTGTAAAACTCAAATTCAAAGGTTAACTAATTCAACAAGACCCCCTCGATGACATTAACTCACACTTGCTCCTTGTGAGTCCGAAATGACAAATCTCACGGGGCTATTCGGTGTAGTTGGTAATTAGTTATTTACGAGGACGCGCCTGGTTGTTTCCTTTATGAGCTCTTACGATCTAATCCAGCCGAATGATATCATTCTTAGTATATATATATATATATATATATATATATATCTGTTTTTGGCTAGCTTAGCAGATTAGATACGCCGGACTCAGCCTCTAGCTTGTTTTTCCAGAGAACGATCATTCAAGTCACGTTCATTGTGTCTTCATGTCTGATGAAGTACGTAAAGATTGATTACCGATAACCCAAATGTTCACATTGATACTTGTGAATGAGTTGAACACCAAGGGTTCGAACTGAGCCTTAGTCTACCACCGGGAATAATGACTGCTGATACTGTACAAGGGGGCTCTCATGCTCGGGAATGTAATTTTCTTTTGTGAACCAGTTTCAAAAACATAAAAAATAAACAAAAGGCTCCCTGCCTCCCCGGGGGGGGGGGGGGGTGTTCTTGCCTTCGATTTCTTATCCCTCGCCGAGTTCGTCCTTTATTTATCAACCGTCTCCTGAGACGACGAGGTTCAATGTATGTTTCTCCTTGTCATGGCATAACCAATTCCTTGTCGGGCATTCCCTAAAATGCCCATCCATGTACACCATCACTCAGTAAATACATCACATATTAAGAGAAGCATATATACAAATTAACTAAGCCTCTCTTAAGACTTAGATGAAGAGACGGAGAGAGAGAGAGAGTGTGTGTGTGTGTGTGTGAGAGAGAGAGAGAGAGGGAGTAAGTAAAAGTATAACCACCCGTGATTATAAAATTCCCGATTAACAACTAAGCTAACTAACTCTCCTTCACCTAACTGCTTATATAGGTACTCTCTTCAATTTTCAACACACCATAAACCTGACAAAACGTTCATTCAGCCTCCATGTACACATCAACAAGATATAGATCCAAACTCTTGTTTTGTGTCATAACTAGGTACTTTCTTCTTCTTCGCCCTCAAAAAAACCTCGGTATTTTTCCACACACACATTTTTCTACCATAAAAACAAAAAATCTATCTCCAAAAATATCCCCCTAACAAGCCGCTAGTAATCAACGCCCCTTTCTTTGTTATGTGATGTGTGATTATTTTTTGTGTCTCCAAAAATGCTTCCCTCCTCTTCAAAACAAGGAAAAAGTTAAATATTTTTAAGGAAAACAAGAAACAAAGAATGGGAAATGCTGTTTTGATGAGTTGCTGTAGGTATGTGTGTAACAAGAAAAAAGAAATCCCTCCCAAGTGCCAAATCTCTCCCCTCCAAACCTTTTTCCGCGCTGGCATCTTTTCCATCCTGAACCTGTCCCCAAAAGTCTAATATATCCCCTGTGTCCTGTACTGAAAGGTATCATAACTGTTTCCCAAGTCAGCAAACCGGTCGCCTTGCACTCTCTCTTCCCTCCTCTCCCTCCATCAGAGGCAAAACTTACAGTCGTGTATAATAACTCCCCAACGACTTCCCAATCAAATCAGATTCGACAAACTGCTCCGCCTCATCGGCGCTCAGCTGCAGCTGGAACCTCTGCCTCAGCGTGGCAGTCACCTGAGTAACCCCGGCACCAAAGCACGGCATCTTGCTCTCCCTCCCCATCATGGCAACCAAGTCGATAATATTGTCGGCTGACCTTCGGAGTGCTGTGTAATCCGTATCAGCATCACCACAAAAACCATGTAATCCAGATAATCTTGTTTCAAAAAAAAAAAAAAAAAAAAAAAAAAAAACTCACCCTGAAAAGCAACCTTGCAAAGCTTCTTAAAGTCATCAAAATCTTTACTCCCAACTCCACCAAGCACATCCACGTACTCGTACGTCAGCTTGAACGGCGCCGCCTCGAATCCCACACTCCCAGGGCTGTTCGACAACATGAAGCCAAAATCGATATGAATAATGTGTCCCTCGTTGTCAATGAGCACGTTCCCGTTGTGTCTGTCTTTCAGCTGCAAAACATACGAAATCACGCTGTAGGCAGCCAGGCTCCGCTTGAACGCGTCGACTCCGGCCTTGTAACCTTCACTGTCGGGCTTGCCAAACGCTTTCACGAAATGGTCCTTGAGCGACGCGATCCTTCTCCGCGGGTTTTGTCCAGACTCGATCGTCGCCATAGTCAAGCTGCGCTTGATAGAGTGCAGCGATACGCCGTTGGCTATCGTTTCGATAAGACCCGAGGATTCCCCCGTCACCAGGATTCGCATGAGTTTAACCCAGACAGGAACCCCAGCATCCACCCAGATTTTATGGCAGACCCTGATCAGCTGGCACGCGAAAGCTTCTTGCCGGAGGTCAGACCCGGTCTTGATGATGACGCTGATGAGATCCCAATTCTTCATCCACCCATAAGGCGAAGATTTCCGGATCCGCTCCTTCTTCGTCTCCCATGCTTCGCCGAACACTGCCGCGCTGGGATCATCGCGGTCGCCTTTACGCTGCAGGCCGCCCGTCTTGATGTCGTTTTCCATTCTATCAATACCGGCGTTGGCGTTGATGCTTGGGTCGACAGTCGGGTTTCCTTCTTCATCGGTTTCTGAGCCGTCCTTGACTCCGTTGGCTGCGGCAACGCTGGACGCCACGTCCGCCTTGGCGATGATGGTGTCGAATGTAGGGCCTTCCTCCCCGTTTATATCAAAGCTTTGTTCTTCTAGACTTTGCATGCTTGCGATAATTCTAGCCCTAATGGCTGCCACCTCCTGCCGTGGCCGTTTACCGCTGGTTGCGTCGAGCTGTGCCAACATTTGCGATGCTGTCCGCATGTGTACTGCCAACGCTGAGAAATCTGGCTGATCCACCGAGTTGTTGCGGTGGTTGCTGGTAAATGTCATTGTCCGACCTCTCATCATCAGCTGTGGAGGGGTGGGCGGCGAGCCAAGAGACCCGCCCGACGTGCGGGGAGCTGGTGTTTTCTCGGGCATCGCGGACACGGTGATGTTGGGACTAGAGAGGCGAAGAGAATGGATGCTAGATGTTGATGCCGCACCAAACAGCTCATCGTCTGTCGGTTTCAGCATTGGTGAAGCCCCCAAATCACCTGATGCCGGCTCAAAGACGCTATCGATGACGGGTTCCGGTGGAGGCGTTCGGGAAGCTGCGGGCATGCTGGGTGAATCAGACAAGTCAAATATCCTTTTGCGCGTGCCCTGCTCCGCTAGCAGCGTCGCGAGCAGTCTTTGATTGTCCTGAGTGTCCGGGTCAAAGTTGAAATCGTCCCGCAGAATCTCAACCATGAGTAGGTATGGCACTTTTTCAGCGCTATTCAAAACCGTTGCTTCTGCCGGGTTCAGACGGACTATTCGGTGGTGACGGCTTTTCGAAGGGGACCCATCCACCAGGTCTGGGGGGCATAATACAGGAATATCGACTTCGGCCGGCAGGTCTCTCGCGATGAGGGCCAGCTCTGCGCGGAGGGCGCTCAGACGAGCAGGTTTTGGCACGACTACCAGACGGTTCGAGATATCCTCCAAAGCCGTCAAGAATGCCGTTTGACACCGGAAATAATTCTGCCTCAAAAGCCGTACCTTCTGCGTATGCGTCATCTCAGATTGGTTCAGCAAGGTCTTGACATTGTGCGAGTGCTTCCTCGACAGCATCTCGTGCGGCCGCAGTCCAGCCGAGACAGGGGTCGTGGGCCTCGTGACAAGCTGCGGTGGTCTAGAGTTGGGCAGTGGTAGAGACGCCGAGCTCAGGCGGGCCTCCAGACTTAGATTTTCTAGACTGTCGATAGGTGCCGCCTGAGGTAGTTCTGCCGCCGGCGCTGCCTTTGACGAGCTTCCTGACGTTCCCGGCCTTGAAGACTTGTTTGTTCTGGAGGGCGAGCTCTGCTGCGAGCCACCCTTTGCCTTGACGTCGGGGGCGCTCGCGACGCGCCCATCTTTCGCTCGTTTCGACCGGCTGCTCCCCGCGGTGACTGTGTGCGCCCTGCTCGGCAGGTTCTTGGTTTGGGATACGCCTGACGTAGCAGCAGCGGCCGACTCGGTCAGGGCTTCGATGACTGGGCGAGGCTTCCTGGCTTGCGCAACAGCAAGAGCACCTGCCCAGTGGGACAGGCTGGGTAAGCCGATGCTCGCAAGAACAAGACTGCCCAGCAGGGTTACGGGGAGGGCGTTCTCGGTGATCTTTTCGTTCCTCCTCGTATCCGACACTCCAAACACAATGTGCTGCACCTTGTTGTACACTCTTCGACACGTACTAAAGGCCTCGGTCTGCGGGTTCGCCTTGAGATCGTGCAGGTAGGTCTGGAAGAGCCAGAAGGTAAGCAGAGCTGCCGTGACGGATTCCTCGCACAGGTCTAGCAGAAACTCCTCCAGGGCCATCGACTCATTGTCGACGCTCATGATCAGGTGGCATAGCTGCGGCAGGAAGAACTCGATGTCCTCGTAGGGGAACTGCCGGAGCTTGTTGCACAGCACGTAGTGTATTCCTATGTGGTCGGCATAGCGACTAGATTGTGTCCGAGGCAGCGGTCAGCGACTCTGTATTGTGTTTTTTTTTTTTTTTTTTCTGATCTGCGCCCGAGCCGAGAGGGTTGGACATACGAGAGGTAGGACACCGAGAGGAAGGGGTTCTGGTTAAAGACATCGCTCTCGAGGAACCGCTGCAGCAAGTCCCAAGACATTGGGCGGGCGGGATGGATGATGGAGGGGGGGTTATCGGTGTTGTAGGGACTCGTGGTGTAAGGGACGGACTCGGGGGGCACACGGCGGCGGGCGGCAGGCGGCGGGCGGCGACACTTGGCGGGCAGGACGATGGGACGGATTCTCTCATGCTCCTCTTCCCGTCTCTGGCTGTCGGTTGTTTATTTTTCCCAGAGGTTCATTCGGTCGGGGCAAAATGCAGCATGGCTGCGCTTCTTGCGAGATGTTTTGTCGGGGGTGGTTGCCGCCTGTCTGGTTTCGAGGGGTGCTGATCGCTAAAGGACAAGGCGATCCAAAAAGCTATACGTACATTTGGCCAAATTCCAGGGGCTATTATCTCCGCCCTCCTTCACCACGGACGGGCAAGCAAGGAAAATGCCCCACCTGCCGACTCTCCGGCTCGGCGTTCTCCCCACAATTGACAATAGCATGCTGCAACCGGGGCAGCTTCATTTGGCATTAAGAAGTAAGGTTTGCATGTGCAGTAGAAACGGAGGAATTTTTTAAAAAGGTATGTACGAATTTTTACCGTCCAAAACTTTGCAGGAGCTATGGACCCAAGTCACGATTTTTAAAGAGGAGAGAGAGAGAGAGAGAGAGAGAGAGAGAGAGAGAGAGAGAGAGAGAGAGAGAGAGAGAGAGAGAGAGAGAGAGACAGAAAAGACCGACCCCTTTACGTCACTTGTGTTTTTTTTTTTTTTTTTTTTTTTTAAGGGGGATCCATGCACGCATATATCATTTCAACGGTTGTGAACCGCCAGAGCCCAGGAAATCGGTACCAGGTTATGAAGGGATATCTTTTCTTTATTAATATTATACCGACGACATCTATGCCATGCGGACTCTACCAAACCGATTGTCTCCTCGGCCGTTTCCATTGCCCTTGTCTTTTCCTCTTTTTCGGTTTCGTCCGCTGTTTTTTTTCCCGCTGTTAGCTCTCTGTTCTTACTCTCTCCCTTGATTCCGCTTGCGATGTTCAAACTCACCTTATACTTGACCCTCTCACTGCCGTCAGGCATCTGCACAATCTCATGCTGTATATCATAACCAAAAGCCGGCAGGACTTTCGCCCAGCCCAGCCAGTAAACCGTCCCTATAGCCAGCAGGCTCGTGCCCAGCGTCGGCACAACAAAGAACGGAATCGCTGACGAATCTCCGTCTTTGTTGGGAATAAAAGGCGCCCCCTGGACAAATAACAACGAAACGATCCAGAAAATCGTCAGAATTGGGGAGCTCCTAAACGTCGTCCTCTGCTCGGCCCATCTCTCCGAGGGGGTAAAGTTGAGGTACACCAGCCCGATGCCCAAAAACACCTTGATCCAGTTACTGCTGTACGTAAACACGTTTGTCGTAAAGGTGTAGACGTCTTTCCCCTGCGACGCGAGGATGACGGTCGAAGTGAACACCCAGTGCAGCAGGATAGCTCCCGAGGGAGCGTTGAACGGCCAGTCGCTAGCAAAGAATCTCGAAAACGGCAAGACTCCTTCTTTTGCTAGTTCCTGCTTGACGCGAGGCATGGCAAAGGATTGAGCAAACACGTTACCCAACGCCGACAGCGAGATGAAGAACGGAAGGGCCCTGGTGACGAATGCGCTCTTCCCCCAGACGTTCTCAAAGAGCGTGGCCGCGACGGTTGTTTTTGTTTCTTGAAGCTGCGCCTTGTCCATTGCGGCAAAGTATGCTACGTTAGCCAGCACATAAAGCACCGTCACGACTGAAATCGCGATCGGCGCGGCCCTCCTCAGGGTTTTTGGCGCATTGTGAACTTCGGTCAGGACGTAGTTCGCGTTCTCCCATCCGCTGTACGAGTACAGCACCTGCAGCAAAGCCAACGCGTACCCTGCCGCAGCTTGAAGTGACCTTCCGCCCTCGACGGTGTATTGGGGCCCATGAAAGCTGGAGAAGTTGCTCGGATTTGGACGGGGTGCTGACGTATTGCCTGCCAGGGCTGCGAAGCCGGTGCAGACGAGAAGAGCCAGGAGGATCAGCTTGAAGACGCCGAGGCCGTTGCTGAGCCAGATGCCCCAGCGGGGGGCGAAGGCGTGGATGAGGCAGACACCAGATACCGCGGCGACTGCAATGCCGCGATTTATCCATTCGCCCTCTTTGGCGTCGCCGGTTATGGTTCGGAGGAGGTAGGAGGCGAAGCTGATGCTACCGCCTGTTGAGATGGCGAAAAGGACGAACTGCACTGAACAAGGGGGAGGGAAATAAGGGTGAGCATATGAGGGGGTGGAGGTAAGCTAAGGCAAGGGAAAAGTACTGACCTGCAAAGATGCATGTGGCTAGGTATCGCGGCCGTTGGTATACTCGCTCGAGCTGAACGACATGTCAGACAGGGTCGGTCGAGGTAAGTCAACATTGTGCGGGTCGTCAGTGTCACTCACATAAACCTTTTCACCACCAGAACGCGGTAATGCGGTACCATATTCCAAGTATACGAATAATCTACCACAGGGTCAGTACAAGCACACAGCAGGGGTGCTCCGGGAGGTGGACAACATCGGCATACCCGCTTTTGTTCGAGTTAGCATCATCGCTGATTATATCGGTCAGGCATATTTGGTATAACAACAGCACTCACCAAAAAGTCATAATCCCACCCAAGACCCAAAACAACAAAGTCACGCCGACACTGGGAATGTTTAGTGCGATGTTGGATGGGGTTGAGTATATGCCTGCGCCGATGACTCGGTTGATAATAAGGAAAGCTGTTGACCATGTCCCCAGTTTCCTGTCTTCTGGATATACAAAGTCATGGTAGTCATCCAACGAGTTGTTGTCTGGCCCTCTGGGACTTGCGCCTCCTCCTATCCCATTGCTGTACACGGTTGTGGTCCTGAAAGTGCCGACTTCGTCACCGACGATGGTGGTTTCCGAATCCTTGTTGGCGACCGGCTGTTCAAAGATTTCTGGTTCTTGCATCTTTGCCGTTTTTTATGCTTTTTTATGCTTTGTTATTGCATTCTCATGTAGCCTGCGATTGTCGAGTCCGGTATATGGCTGAAAGTAACCCCTTGTCCCGTCTTTCAAACTGCTCTCACTTGTCCGATAGATGATATCCACAGACCGCCGGATGCCCCCTTGTCTTGAGCAAAGCAGAGCAAGAATGTTGATGATCAAATTACAACCTCGAAGCCGAGGAGGCTCGGGCAACCTGCGAAAAAGATGGAAAGGAGCAGTGCTTGCGCCTCACTTTTCATCCCCTCAAACACGCGGTCGAGTGGGTGGGCGCCTGCGGGTTTGTCCAGTCCAGTTCAAAATTCGGGGTAGGGTAATCTAGCCTCGTCACGGAAAGCTTTCGGAGGTTGCAATGAGGTCTCGTGCTCTCGGCCGGGGGGGGGGGGTGTAAGGTTGGATTTTGCCGGTGATCTGTGAGAAGAGCTGATTCGATTACCAGTGTTGAGATACAAATCGAAACAAGTCAACCAACGACATTAAGGCCACATGGGGGCATCAAGCGGAGGTGGAAAACTGGAGAAAGGAAAACCGAGGCAGAAAGTTCGAGTATGTCACCAGAAAGCAGACCGAGCAATAGGAAAGGAAAGGAAAAAAAGAGCGAAAAGAGAAAGCCTCATGCAATTCACCAAACGCGAATAGGAAGCGCGCAATCGCACAAGCGACAGAGAGGCTTGGACAGGCCCCGACAGTTGGAAACGACTCCTCAATCGCCGCTCGCTCGCTCGCTTGTGCTACCCCAGCCTGGGGAACAGACCGTCCCATCGCCAATTCCAAAGAACAGGGGTGTGTGGGATTTTACAATTCCTTGCATGTGTGATGTGTCGCCCGTCTTGTCGGGCTGGGCGGCCAAAGAGAGGAGGGGGGGAAAACGGGAAACTTGGACTTTGGGTATGATCGTTTGGAAATGGGGTCGTCGGCTGGGGTTTACCTCCTCATGATCTGGGGTATTGAATGGATGGAGTCGGGTCCAAGCCTGGGCCCAGATAACGATGGACGACTGCACGAGCTCACAGTTGATGTGTGTGGGTGGACTGAGTGAGAATGCAGTGCGAATCGATAAGCTCTCCCCGGACCCGCACCCCTTCTTTCTCTCCCCTTTCCCTTTTTTTCCCTGAAAGTCGAAAATGCAGGTGCAACCGTGCAAGAAAGAGTTTGCCTGCGCCGGCGGACGTAGCATCCTGTTTTTGTGAAATTGCAACCCTTCATGCCCCATGCCTCGTCGTCTCCGACCGCAGTCCGGTGTCCCAGATTTCCCAAGCTCGGGTCATCTACTGCACCGTTCTCATTCTCTCTCCCATCTTTTTGACACGGCTTGTTGTCTGTGGTTCGTTACAGCCTACAAACAATAATAAAACAACCCTCGCCATTTAAGATTCCAAACTTTGTTAATTTTAAGCTCAGGTGTCAATGCCACAGACCACCAGACCCATATACCTACCCGGCATTGTGGAAATATGCTGCTACATTACCTCGTGGTCCTTTTTTTCTTCTTCTTTCTTTTTTCCCCTAGTTTCTGTTTGTTCTTTTTTTCTGTTTCACCATCTATTACATACACTACCTTATAATCTGACCCTTATTAACTCGAGCGTCTGTTTAACATTTTTAATCAACCATTCAGCTCAAAACCTCAGCCTTCGTACGTGCCGTGCCCACTCAGGTATTCGTAGTGGAGGTGCGGGGAAGAATAAACGAAAAGAAAAAAAGGGTAGACGGGCCGAGCGAACAAAACTCCCGGGGATTTTCCATACCTTTTTTTTTTTTGGGGGGGGGGTTCTTCTCCCTGGAATTCTCTCCCCACCATCCTGCCCCCCAAAACCCTTTCGATCTTTTACTGAGTGTATCCCAAATGCCAAGACTACATGACAACCTTAACCTATTATATATTACTACTACGTACACCGCTGCGTTTTTTTCTTCTTTCCATCAAACCTGGTGAAAGGACACCATAAAACATGAATATCTAAACCAATTTTTTTTTTATTTTTTTTTTAAAAAAAAAACAAAGGACAAAAGATTTAAACTTAGGTGCCGGTGACTCTTTTCTCATTCTAGATAGCTTTTTGCTGTGCCCCCTATGTATGCAACTACATATGTCATTGCACAGCTAGCTAGGTAGATACATAGCCAGCCTCCCCCAACGTAACTTTATAATGTACAGTACATGCAGTACACAGCCTGATTCTTTTTTCTTATTGTGTATGGGGATTGGGGATGGGGGTGGCTGTGGTTGTGGTGGTGATGATTCTAAGCTCTTTTTTTTTTTTTGGCCTTGTGAAAAACTGGGGGTTCGGTGTCCGTAGTAGTGTAGTGTAATTCATTCATATACCTACCTTACATACATACCTATCTAGAGTACTGTACATACTAAATAAATGTTGCGTCATTACTGCTGCTTGAGTGTATACATACTAAACTGCAGAAAAAAAAAAAAAAAAAAAAAAAGGATTTCCGTGGAAATATTCCGTTTCCAATACCGAAAGAAAGCCTTGTGCCAACAAAAACAAAAAGGGAACCAACGTATGTATGTATGTATGTATGTATGTATGCACTTTACGCAGACAAGGCAATAAAACAATGTCAAAGAAAGCCTTCGGTGAACCTTTTTTGATGACGATGATGATGATGATGATGACTTGCCCCCTCCTTGTAGAAATTGATAATCACTTTGGAAAGTAATGAACGGACAGGATCCCGAAGAAATTGAAAAAAATTGTGATGGTGTGTGCCTAGTACGGTACCTACCTACCCAAAGATATTGATCTTTTTTTTTTTTTTTTTTTTTTTTTTTTTTTTTTTTTTTTAAAATTTTTTTTTTTTTTTTTTTTTTTTTTTTTTTTTTTTTGGGGGGGGTTTGTATTGAAATAAAATGTAAAAAAAAAATAATGTATGTTTGTTAAAAT
>MU865219.1:0-13941 GCA_033576145.1 Cladorrhinum samala | reverse complement strand
CACAGGCAGAGTGTTGGGTTTGGATTTTGGTTGGTTTTTTTAACAAATTGTGACAATCAAATTACCTGTACCCATAAAATTGTTTTTTTTTTTTTTTTTTTTTTTTATAAAATTTTTAAAAAAAAAAAAAAAAAAAAAAAAAAAAAAAAAAAAAAAAAAAGCCAATAATTTATTCAAAGCCTGCTAGTCTAAACCATGTAACATATGCTACAAAAAAAAAAAAAAAAAACCTATCAACCCCCCCCCCCTCCGCCCCGGCCACTCCAACCCCCCCCCCCCAAAAAAAAAAAAAACCACCGAGCTGTCCTCTAAGAGAAGGTCCGCCCTGCCCGTGTAGACTAACTCCCCGCGAGCAGGGGCGGATAGAAATATGGCAGCCTGGGGGAACTTATCATCATGACTTCAGTGGGGTTTAGGCATCCTAGCATGAAAAGGCATCACTCTATGTATGTTTTAGTTTCATCTAATATATACTTCTGATGGGATTAAATAAAATAAAAGAAAATAAATAAAATGGTGCCTTGGATCCGCTGTCTATACCGCAGATCCTCTATGCCCACCCGGCCTTTTAGTCTATGCGGCCTTCTATCATATCATTATCATACCCCAAAATCCTCTTAATCCCAATCCACGCCTCGTACGCCTCTAGCTTCAACTCAACCCTCACCAGCCCCAACCAAGCAGCAAACACTCTAATCGCATTGGGAGGCCAATATAGCGATCCTCTTTGCCTAATCTCGTCGAGCTGTTCCCAAAATACAGTGCGCATACAATACCTCGCCAAAATCAAAAACTGCCTGGCGGGTCCTTTTTTGGTGTGCAAGCTCTCGTCCAGACTCCTCGTCAAATCGTTGGTCTTGAGGATGAGGAGAATAATCCTCGGCACCTGGCCCAACATTTGCACCAAATCAACCAGTAATCCTTCCTGCAGCGCGCTGCTCATCGTCTTTTGCTCGCTTGCTTCCCTCGGTTTCGTGATGGACGAGCTCACGACCGTAAAGTCCCGGCCGGTAATAGCTGAAGCGAACAGCTGGAACTTGTCCTCCCCGATCCCCGCAACCTCGTTGACGTACTTCTTCAGTTTTTCCATGTCGCCGTCGATTACTGCCAGCCACATCTTGGCGTACGATCGTCGGAGGGGTAAAGGGATGTCGCGGTAAAGCCCATGATCGTAGAGAATGATGTCAAAGTTCGGGTGGCGGCGGGAATCGCTCTTGCGGATGGCAATGTTGCCGCCGTGGGGATCGCAGTGCAGGGGCGCGCCGTCGCCAAATATCATTTCGTTGAATATTCTGGCCAGCGTAGCGGATACTTCGTCGCGGTCGATCCCGTTCGAGTCCATATATGCCAAGTCGTCGAGCCGTTTGCCTGTTTCGCAAGCCATGACCAGGATTCGCTGTTTGGCCCAGATGACGTCTGGAATTACAAGAGGTATTTCGGGAAGTTTCGAAAAATATTCCTTGGTTCGTCTGGAATTCTCTGCTTCGCACGTAAAGTTGAGTTCCTGCGGGAGCGAGACTTCGATTTCGGAAGATAACCATTCGAGGTCGTACTCGGGGAAGAACCTTTTGAGGGTCGAGAAGGTGAGGTTGGTAAGGTACATGTCTAGTTTGGACCATTGTTGAAGCGATGGGTGCTGAACCTTGACGGCTACTTTCTGGCCTGTTGATTTCACAGTCGCGAGATGGACTTGGGCCAAAGACGCAGCGCCGATGGGTTCGGAAGAGAATTCGGAAAAGTAGTCCCAGAGTTCTTCGCCGGTGTCGAGTCTGAACATTGCTTCGATCGATTCGAACGACGAGACGGGACATTTATCTTGGAGGGGAATAAACGTTGTCGTCCATTCTTGCGGGAGGAGATAATTCATCGCGCTCTAGAAGAGACATGGGTCAGCTCTGGAATATTACTGAGTGAGGGTGTCTGTTTTTGATCAACATACCAAATGCTGTCCCAACTTGATGAAAATGCCGCCATTCTTCTCGAGCACCTTTAGTGTCCTGTCCGCACACCGCTTGTGGCAAGCCTTGAGCATAGCTTCCTTCTCGTCTGGATCCTCCACCTTGTCGCGCGCATTCAATGTGTTTCGGTAGTCATTGACATTCGTTACCAGGGCGCTAACCACCCTTCCCGTTCTCTCTGCGCCCTCGTATGCATTCTTGACATCATCTCCGACGGCCAGCAAGCCGACAGTCGCTCCGCCACCGGCGGTGGCCAATAGTACAGTCATCCTTCTCGCTCGTGGTGGAACCGGCCTCGGCCCTGATCTTCCTGCCTTGGATCCATATTGTCTTGATATTAAACTATTCGTACGGTAGGATAGGGATGGTTTAGGAATCGAAAGTTGGCTGCTGCGACATCTGGCGCATGTCCAACCGGTGCCGGGCAAGCGCTTGGCAATGAGGGAAGAAAAGGCCGAGTTCAGCATTCTATCTCTTCTCTCGCGACAGTTAAGAAGGAGAAAGAGAATAGGAAATAGTGGTTGATTAAGATGGGATCATTTCTAAAAGAAAAAAAGAGAAGTCGTATAGTGCATATATAGGGTTATATGGCTTCTGGTGAAATCATAGAAAACAAGGTGCGTAGGTATCGCAAAACCTCGCTCAAAAAAATTGTTGGTGTGGCATGTTTTTTTTTTTTTTTTTTTTTTTTGGCGGGAATTGCGCCGCCACCAACCGCTTGGCCAGGTGATACATATGACGTCTGTCAAGGGGTTAGGGTTAACCTCACTGACTTTCCAAGACTGGAAGGTTCCATGCTGATTTTCAGGAGAATTTTGAGGCGAAATAAAGAAAAAAAATAAGAAAAAAAAATTGGAGGTTTTGTATTATTATCAAAAGCCTTGGCTCCATATTCTGTCATCTTTCAGAGGAACATGTTCGCGAGCTGACATGTCCCGAGCGAGTGAACGGTGGCCAAATTCAATTCTTTTCAAATTTGACCAATCAGAAGCTAGAATTTCAGTGTAAGTGGTGCTTCCTTTTTTGGGGTTGGGGAGTCCCTGAATACCACTCATCTGCATCATGCGGACCGACACATACACTTAGCTCTGGCCAAAACAGAACTTCAAAAAGGGATTGATTATCAATTTGTTGCGGCGCAGTGAGTCGCACATAAGTGCCAACCAGGTCAGAAACACATCTACATGGCTCTCCCACACCAAACGACGACTTTTGTCATCCGAATTATGTAGGATTGAGTGAATCATTGCTGCAATGGCAAAGCTTAAAAATATAGGTTCTTAGGTATTGTTACAATTTTGTATTTGATATATCTCCCTGCCTATTCAGGATATTAATCAACAATGCTAATAAAGACAGGATAAATGGTTTTGTTAGAGGTAGTACATGTTGATTAAATTAGCTCAGATGGACTTATACGATTGCTGCTTTGTTCGGATGATGCAATGAAGGCAATTTCGAAACACTGATCAAGTAGGAATTGACATGGCCGTGAACTTTCGGTCGGCCTGCAATAGGTAATTATCCTGTTTACAAGAGCAAAAGGCTCGTAAGAAAGGTACTCCTGTGAAGCCATGACACTCTACTCAGGGCCTCTCACTAGGCATATTCAAGATGGTGTCGTAATGTGAGATCACTCCTTCCGAGTGAAATACCCAATTTATATCAACATGTATATTTGATAATCATATTCTCCATGACCAAGATGAAGGCAAAGCTAGAAACATGATGGTTTGTAAATAACATCACTTGGCATAGGATTCTCTATTTATTTTGATTCAGAGAATCACGAACAATAATTGTCATCCCTCGTCAATTCAATCATAATAATCAAAACCACTCCGACTTTTCCTATTGCCCGCCGCAACTACAAATGTCGTTTCCGTGACGACTTCTCCGTCCTCTCCTTTTTCTTTCACTACTACAGTCTCATTACATTCGATTTCCATCCAAACAAACCCAAGTGTCTATCTGCAGTCTTTCCCTTCTTCTTCCGGCCCACACCAGAAACAATACCTTGCCAGCCGCACCGCTCCCGCTCCCACCAGCCATGTCCTCTCCCAAGTACACGATGAGGGCAAGCGAGCTCGGAATCATTGCCATGGTGCACGGGCTCTCAATTGACGAGAACACGGCCATCCATACAATCACGCAGGCCAAAGTAAGTTTTGGTCATGCCGATACAAAACTCTCATGGTGCGGACATGTCTTTGTGCTGACAGAGATATGTCAGCATCCCAAAATCCTCGCCTCTCCCAGTCGCGTCCGCACTATCCTGGGTAACATTACCCATGTTTACACGCTGCCCAAAAGGGCCTCAATCACGCCAAAAATCTCTTCCACCCTCGAAGATCCTTTCATAACCCCGAGTAAGGGAAAAAAAGAAAAAAAAAAAAAAGACCTCTTGCACATACTACAGGCCATCACAAACCCCCCTTCCCCCCACTTTCTCCCATCTACATCAGGCACATATTCAAACAAATCCTAACATGAATCTCTCGCAGATCTTCAATTCGCCTCCCAGACCCCCCAAAACGCCCAACACGCCTCACCACCATCCCCCCAGCAGGCCTTCCCGCTAGCCCCGGACGCCAACAAAGAAAACGACCACCCCTTCCCACAACAGCACCATCCGAATCTCCCACGCTCTCCCCAGGCACTGCTGGAATACGAACAAGACCAAGCGTATAACGCTCGCACGCGTGCGCTACTGGCTGTGAAAGGGCTCAAAGGCTATCTTTTGCGGAGCAATGAGAACCGGTTCTCGAATGATACTGTTGTGTTGAAGGTGTACGGATTCAGATTGGGAGAGGAGGTGGCGAATCATTTGGAGAAGGATGAGGAGGTATTGATGAGGATTTGGGTTGATGAGGATTGTAGGTAAAAAAAAAAAAAAAGATATATTTGATTTTGGGGGAGAATTGTGGTATTTTTCTATCTGAAAGGATTTCTCCGGTATGGTTAATGAACATAGGGCTGCTGGGGAAGAACTGGACAAGGTATATATTCTTTCCATGGTCAGATCAGAAATGGACGGGTTAGTACGCAATGGTTGTGGCTGAATGGATGAGCCTGTTACCTAGTAGTGAGCAAAGGGATTATATATGGTTTCTGCCAGGGTTCTGAATCCCGCGGTTGGAACGATTATCATTGATGAGAAACCACTAGAAGAATAAAACGAGGCTGGTGTGTGCGGCATTTCTGAAGGATTTAAGAGCGGAGAGATCTGCCGGCATCGTGTTGTTATCTATGGGAAATATACGTCTGAAAGTAAAAAATTGCTGCACGCAGATCTTGAATGAATCTAAGGACCAATGCCTGCGATGGCCGTCATTCAATTGACAACCACGAACGAGGGCATTCGCTTAGCTGTTATGTGAGATAATTCGACGCCGTGCCTCTACAGCTTTCTTTCCATATCAAAAAGGATAGATTCCCAACAAACTACAAACAAACCACCTTGTTCAACATTCCTGCTCTTATCGAAATCAACACGTTGAGAAGGAGCTGCTTCGGAATTGTGCATACCGTGACAAACATCAAAAGCTCGGGATGATAACACACAACATTGTTATCCTTGATAAGAAAAATGCAGCCTTCCGATTGCAGGATTATTATTCCCGTGATTGAAACTTGTAAGTCAAACAGAAAGATCCACGGACACGGGTTCGAGATATTCCTCCTTCAGATATTATCAGCCCTACATGTAACATCTTGGTCCACCGAGTGACAGTCTGCGCACGGACCAGTTCTGAGCAATGAAAAAAAGGGGTAAGTAAACAAAAGAGTCTCCAGCACATCAAAAGTCATCACATTTTTCCTCTAGAGCTATGAGATACAACTTGCCCAATGATATTCATGCTCTGGAACCGATGGGTGAGGCTAAATAAACTCAGCCCTTGTGTTTCAATGCGTGATGGTACTTGGCTGCTTGTGGTTCAACTCTATCCGATCAGATGTCATGGTAGAGGTCAGATCGAGGTCCACCCTCAGAGTCCTGATGCCCGGGGAGGGAATTTGTTGTTGTTTTGAAAGCTTTTTGTCGACATCGTCACCCCCGACAACTACTCGGCATACTCGACGACATCATCGATAACGGAGAGCGTGTTTCGCCAGTTACTGCAGCGATTCGCAGTCTGCGAGCAGTTCTCGGTGGCCTATTAAAATCTGTGCTGTCCTCTCGTCTTTTCCTTTTCCTTTCTTTCGTTTTTCTCTTCTTCTCTTCTTCTTCACCCCTCGGTCAACAGTTTTCTCACCTTTCGTCTTTCTTTCTTTTCTTTTTTTACAAGTCACGGCACCTTGTCTATCTAGGTATCTATCTGACCTGACCAAAAGGCATTCAACCTTGACAAGCACCAATAATAGGTAGGCGCAGTCATTTACCCCCCCATAGCACCTCGACTTGTCTCAGGTCCTCGGTGGCTTTCATTCAACGCAGCTTTCGAGTTGGTGGACAAGTGCTGATCTCAAGAATTTCCAATCTTGCAGCAGAGTCATACCAAGCACCCATACCTTGAGCCACATTGCCTCCGCGTCAATCAGGAGATTATAGGTACCTACGTATCATCGTCATTCGTTTTTATCGACCGCTCTTTCCACGATTGATTTAATACACTCTTTGAGGTAAGGTATCTGCTTGTAAACCTCACGGTGGGAAGCCGCGATCGATTTCAAGTCACAGAACCTACCACTGCTGCCCCCACAACCTATCTCCATCCCCCACTAGAAGGTCTACTCGCGCCTTCCTCCTCACTCTTCTCCGCCCCCTCCTCCTTCTCTTCCTGTTACTGCTTTTCAAGATGCTCTTTCCTTGATATATCTGCCCCGCCGTTCTCAACGCTTGTTTGTTGAGTAAACTCACCCCCAAGAAACAATCTTTTTTGTCCTCTCGCCATCGAATATTCCCACCTCCAACCCCTCTATATCTCTTCTGACACTCAATCTCACAAGGCATTACGAAAAAGAAAAACTTACTACCAAAAGCCAATTTAACCAGTCTCCCTCTCTTTACCCAGTCTGCTTCACGATGGCAAACGACCATGATGGCAACCCGGGCGGCCAGCAAAAGTCGCCCGAAGAGCTCGAGCGAGAAGAGCGCATGCGCCTAGCCATGATAGTAAGTCAAATTTCCCGGGCTCTTACTACTCTTTGCCATCAAGTACTAACCCACACAAGGAGGAGCTGGGCATTCATCGCCTTGATGAGCTTCCCATGGAGGACACCCACAAAGCCTCTTACGACGATCGCCATCCTCGCAAGCCGCAGCTAGAGGAGCGCCCTAGCCGCCGCAATCGCGGCAAGGATGTTATCCTCGCCAGCGGAGACTTGGGCTCTGTTTGGCAAGCTGCCATCAAGGACGGTGTCTTCGAAGATGATGATGCCGCTGGCGTCCGAGGCCTCGATGACCTTGGTGGCGCTCGCCGCTACGATACTGCACGTCGAGGCGTTCAACTCCCCGTGCCGGGATCCTCAATCTCGTCTGAATCGCACGGAATCACCCGCCATGACTCTCGGCCCCCGAACGCTGGCACACGGAAGACGCACGAGGCAGCAGCCCGTACCAGGCGTCTCCTCAATGTTATGAACAACAACATGATGCCAAGCGCCCGCAGGAGGACCAAGGTGGCAAGCATCAACGTCATGCAAGCCATCAGCAGCAATGCACCGATCTCCATGGGCAATAATCCAGACAAGGAACAGCGTCATCCGAGACGAGCTGTTGCTGCTCCTCCCGCTCCGGCACCTCAACAGCAGCTCGCTGCTCCGGTTGTCAATCCATCCTTGCCAACGGCTAACGTCACAGGTGCTGCCGATGCCGCCAATGCTGTGGTGCCGGAATCAGAGGACACTCTTCTCAGAACCGAGGTTCTCTTTCGTCGTCCGAATGAGACTTCTCCGATGCCTTCTACCGTTCTCTTGTCTTCTGGTGGCCCTCCGAGCTTCGGCCATTTCACCGTCTTGGTCAATGATGTCAAGTTCTGCCAGTGGGCCATCGCCACCTACGATGATTACCTGAATAGCGAGGATCTCGAGGTGTGCTTTCTGTTCCACCACGGCCTCGGTTATAGTTTTACCTTTAAAACTCAGGATCAGCTCGTCCGGTTCCTCAATGTCTTGAAGGACTTGAAGAAGGCGGCTGTAACTGGTATCTGTCTTACAAGTCATCCACTACCTGTTCAGCAGTCTACAACCGTGGCGGCTCCTCTTCCTCAGGCGCCTACTATCCAGAAGCCGGTACCCGAGCCTGGCTTGCCGGCTATTCCTCGCACTGCCCCGCCTTCACCTCCTGACTTGCTCACTTCGAACACCCAGATTTGCCAGAGCCAGGAGATAGTCCGCCCCACTACTCAAGCTCCGGAGGCTAGAGCCAAGCTTGTCAGCCTTGATGCCGAGAGCGCCAGTACTGCTCCTAGCCGTGCTCTCTCCGAAGCGTCCGAGCTGTTGTCGACTGTGGAACCATATGACTCTACCAAGAAGACGGAGCTTCAAAGCCCAGCATCATTCATCAAGAGCATCAGGGCCGTGGCTAGAGTGTTCCTCGGTACATTCTATCTCAATGGTAAAGCCGGTCAGACAAAAGCCGAAATCGCCGAGACCATTCAAGGTATCCGTGAGGGCATCATTCAGCATTTCGAGGATGATGAAACCCTTACTGTGGAGGAGCGCCAACTCATTGAGCCCGCACTGTTCAGCATCTTTGAGGAGATGATCAACAACCCCCCGGCTAAGACGGCCGCGCCCAAGGAAACACTTGGAGGTGAGATTGCGACTTCCAGTCGGCCCTCCGCTCTGGCTACAGATCAGGCAAAGCCCCTCTCTCCCACTACCAGCACTTCGTCTGGAAGCAGTCGTATTCAATACGATTCTGATGAGATGAAGGCCATGAGGGAGAATGCTGTCGCTCCTTCCACCGATCTTGGGAGCTTGAAGTTTTTGCCCAAGCCTGGTGAACCCAAGGTGTTCGAGCCCCAACCAGGCCCATCAGTTCGGGTTTGGGAGTCCTCACAGCTTGTTGCGTCTACAAGCGCAATGGACTGGGTCATGGGTGCTGAAGCAAAGCCGGCCGACGAGTCGGCGGAGAAGCAGCCCCTTGAGGATCAGGTTGTCAAGGCCACGGAGGGTCACAAGCCTGTTGCTGCTGCTCAGCAGCCAAACAAAGCGGATGTTGGACTGCAGCAGTCTCGGTGGGCTAAGCCTGGCGCGGAGATTCAGCAAGCCAATGCTTTCACTGGCGGTCAATACGAGAAGTTCTGGAAGCAAGGGAGTTACTATTACGATCTGATTGTGCTCGATCGGAATGCACAGTTAGGTTGTACCTCTACAGAGACCATTATGGATATGTTTTATCCAGAGACCCACGGAGAAATCGCCATGCCGAGCAATTCCTCACAGCCAAGACTGCGTTCTGACAGCCAGTTGATCTCGATTGAGACAGCAAGCACCGGAAGCACTGATCACGTCGAGCATCTGAGGCGCGGCATAGAGCGCATGACAATTCGCTCTCAGCGAGGCGCTTCAGCAGCATCAAGCCGCCCTGGAAGCGAGGCCCAGCCTTCGACATCGTTCATGCCTTTGGCACCTCTGCCTGTGCAGCAAGCTTCCCCGTCCTCTAATGTCTCTGCCCATAACGCTCGAACTCATCTCCCTGGCGTTGAGAACCAGCCGGTGCGACAGCCTGTTCAGCCGCCTGCTGCGAAGGGTCTGCGTGGTCTTGGAGCTTCCCGTCATTCTGGCGGAAACGCTCCGGTCACATCTGGGAAGTTTGACTTTGTGCTCCCTAAATCAGGAGGCAAGTAAAGCAGCGCCCTTTCCTGTGCAAACTATATCACATGTACAACAGCAACAGCAACAATCTATTCAGATTTCGGTACTTCCCCATCTTTGAGTGCCAGAATTCTCTTGACGTTATCACCATCATGCCCATGGGCATTCGACATTATTCATCACAACTTTGAATTAAGTTGCCCGAAGATTATTATAATAGCGTCGTCCTTTTAGTTGGGTTTATGGAAAGAGGTTAGCTATTTGAATCTGTCTATGGAGTTTGGAGTTTAGCGAAGAAATATGAGGATATATTGTGGAGGATTACTACTGCATGGCTCGTTGATAACGGGCATGATTTCATGAAATGCATCACATGGACAGATAACTACAAAAAAATGGGTTCATCGGTGGCCTTTTCTTCTTCTACATGGTGTGCATATGACTTGATGATGTGATGGTGATACTCGGCCTTGCTGCTTGCAGAATGTAATCATGGATGCATTTTCCATTCAAAAACCTAGACTAAGCCAACCTAATCCCCGACTCTACTTCCTCTCTAACATGAGAAAGATCTGTCCATATGTTTCTACTTTACAATATATTCAGTCCCGTAGCAGGATATCCATCACTGTTCTGCTGCTTTGATGATTATCGACTGTTTTTTTCTTGCTGTCCATAATTTTTTCACCCTTTTTCTAGTTGGATTTCCTTCTTCGTCTCAGCAAACGAGCCTGATAGTCTAGCTCAAAACCCGTCGGATGTCATTGCACAATTATGATTCTTATAATTAATGTAATTACTTGATGCGATTATTCTAGATGAACCTGGTCCTTCCACCCCCCAACCACCACCAACAACCGCCCAAAGCCCCTATAAAATACTAAAGTCATTTGATAAGTTATTCTACGAGGTCCAATAAAATTTTTTTCCCCCTTGGCTTCTTTACTTGTGATAATGGAGAGAGACCAGTTAGAATGTATTTTTTTTTCACCCCCAAAAAAAAAAAAAAAAAGGATGGTTAAAAAAGGGCACACAACCATCATTTGAAAGAAGAAGGGGTGGGGGGGGGAGGAACAAGAGAGATTCGTAAAATCTCCTTTTTCTTTTTTTCTTTTTCCTCCCCCCCCCCCCTTTTTTTTTTTTAAAAAAAAAACCAAAAAAAACCAAAACGATCATCATCTGGTGAATAGACGAGTCAAGTAGTAAATTACCTATCTAGATAGGGATCACCTCATTCATACAAGGGGAAAAACCGTCATCCAGCAACGAAAATCTTACAAACAAAACCACAACATCAAACCCGTCAATACATAATCTATATCTGTACACTCAAAACGAATCACAAGCGCACATATAAAAGTTCCCAAATTTGAAACAAAAGTTTCGTTGATAGATATCATTTCCATTCATCGGTAGGTATAGGTAGGAAAGGTATTTATTCCCTTCCATCTAACCATCTTTTTCCTTTTGCCTTCTCTTTGTCTCTAAAACTTGCCCATTTCTAATCTTCTATCAAACTGTATCAACTCTAGAAAACAAGACGCTTTCTTTTCTCAACCACCAAAAAAAAAAAGCCAGGGGGGTATTTAATCCCGGACTCCAAAAAAACAAAGAAAAAAAAAAAAGAGCAGGAAAGGAGCAACAAATATGTACAAGAGGTAGAGGTAGAGTCGGTGGTGTGTGTGTGGTTGTAGCTGCTATGCAAATGTATTTAACAGCGAGAAAAGAATAAAGAAGCCAACCACCATTTTGACGCCTGAACCCCGATGCTCCAAAAGCCTTTTCCATGTCTAAAAAAAGAAGAAACACCATTTTGATGTACAAAGAGAAACCCAAGTTTTTTTTTTTTCCGTTGCCCGTTGTATGCTGAGAGTGGAGGGGGAGAATGCTTTTTGAAAAAAGATTAGGCAAGCTGGTAGCCTAGGCCGGGAGGAGCGTCTCTTTATGTCGTTATTGTTTTATATGTCGTTGTCGATTTCTAATCATCCTCTGTTTTGTCGGGTATCACTGGGTGCGCAGCATGATCGCCGCAATCAACCGTTAAGAGACGCAGCTGACCTCGCTTCTCTAGACGGCAGCCATACGAATATTTCCGGCCTGAGCCTGGATCAACGACATCTTCTCCCTTTCCCTCTCCTCGGCAAACACCCGTCTGCTCATAGCGAGAACGCACTCGAACCCCTCCTTGCCCTTAGCAGCGTTCTCCCTGAAGCGCTTGACGAGCGTATCCTCAATGCTGTTCTTGATCTTCTGCCACCCACCGCACAGCGCGGTGATCTTGGCCGCCTGCTCGAACTGTGTTTGGTGGTCGTTGAGGGGGCGGTAGACGACGGTTTCTTGCACATTGAGGAGGTTGCTCCAGGTGATGTTGGCAGAGACCATGGTGACCGTCTTCTCGCGGGGGTCGACGTATGAGGTCTCAAACACCTGGTGCTCGTCCATGCTGCCGCCCATCATCTTCTTGAGCCACTCGGGAGCGGTTTGTCGGCAGGTGATGAGGCGCTCCGTGCGAAGGATGCCCGTGTCAGGGTCGACTGATCGACTGACCGTATCGACAGCGATGACGTGGGTAGATTTTTCGTTCCATGGGCAGTACTTTCGCCAGTTGGCGGTCGATACCTCCTCCCAGGAGTAGTTGAATGTCTCTGTATTTGAGAAGACCTTCATTGTGTGAGATTTTTTGTTTTTTTTTTTAGGACCTCGATAAGGGCGTCGAGGAGGTTTTTATGGGTTTTAGAAAGAGGCCAACGAGGGGAGTTGTCGTTGGTCGGGACCGACTTTTCGGTAGAAGTCGCGAAATTCGTGTGCTTTGCGACAAACGGAAACAGGAATGAGAGGAACAGTGGAGATGGATAAGCGGTCGGGATAGGAGTTAAAAAAAAAAATCAAAGGTAATTGGGACCAACCAACTACCCGCGACGCCAACTGCGCAATAAAAGCACAGCGAAAAAAAGAAAGAAATAAGCACAAATCGACAACCTTGGTGCTGGAGTTGTCAACCGTACTTCAAAACTTTTCGGCGTCCGTTAAGAGTAGACTGCTCAAGTCTATCTAGAGTTTTGTTTTGATGTTTGTTCAAACTTTGGAAAAAAATCAAAGTTGGCGTGCGTGTAAAAGATTTATTCAATGAGGGTGGGTGCAAAGCACATGCGAATTGCTGAAAGCGATGTGAAAAATTGGTAAAACTAATTAACCAAAGGCATCCTAGTAGCCGAAAAAAAAAGAGGGGTGGCCGGGCTTGCGGTCTTTTTTATCTCAGTGACTGTTCAATCTGGGCCCCGAGCCGCTGCAAGGCCTGCAAGAGGAATCCGGAAGCTTATCGGGACAAAACGGATGGATCACCCCCCCAAATTCCTCAAACGGTTTGGTACAAGATTGTTCGAAGATCCCCCAGGTCTGGTTCCTTTACCTCTGTTTGGCCCAAAACGGTTCGGGGTCGCTCTTTTACGTCACTTTTGCCATCTTTCCATCTTGTGCCGTCAAACGCACAGCCTCCCACTGGCTTGTTGCATCATCGGGACCGCCGACTACAGCATACCGAGCATCATATTATCGCCTCTTATTTCATAGCATAACCAAACAGTGTTGATAATCGGTCAATCCCGAAGTCGGTGGACGCATCTCGTAGCTTGAATTATGACGACGGACCCGATCACAAACGGACGCCGGCCTCGGACGGATCCGGGTGGATCCTTTTTTTCAGGCCTAGCTCGACGGTCCCGGGAAACCCAACTCCGCCATGGCACCCCTCGACCCCTCACCTGAAGGCCTTTTTCTTTGGTTATTTCTCTTTTTTTTTTTTTCTGTTACCGAGCATGCGGGTGCTACTACGTAAAGTAATTATGTTGCCCAACTTAATGCGCGACGAAACGAATGGATGGAGGAATAGTGGGCTCGGAGCTGCAGAGATACCTAACTGGCTGCTCAAGATGAACCCCCACACGACCACTTACTGAAACGGAGAAACCCATGTCTCTCTGGTCCCGCCTAAAATATTTTGGCACACTTCCTCGACTTGGGAGATCGTTTTACCGCGGGGCAAAGCAACGAGGAAGTGTGAATGAAAAAAAAAAAAAAAAAAAAAAAAAAAAAAAAAAAAAAAAGGCAAAGAAAACAAAGAGATTGGGGGGGAAAAAAAAAAATCAACAAAAAAAAAACACAATAAAACAAAAAAAAAAACTTTAATACACAACCCAAAACGTATTCCCCCATATTTGGC
>MU865218.1:0-13471 GCA_033576145.1 Cladorrhinum samala | reverse complement strand
AAAAAAAAAAAACCCAACCCCCCCCTTTTTTTAAAAAAAATAAATTTTTTTTTTTTTTTTTTTTTGTTGGGGGGGGGGTTTTTTTTTTTTTTTTTAACCCCCCCCCCCCCCCTTTTTTTTTTTTCTTTTTTTTTTTTTCTTCCTTTTTTTTTTTTTTTTTTTTTTTTTTGGGAATTCAAACTTTCCTTGAAGCATGGGATGAATAATTTGAAATATGATATATATTTATTTATATTTTATACAAGAAATTTTTTTTTTGGCAAACAAACTGAAATCTGTTATTGGTTATCATGATTGATTTTGTGACCCCGTGGTTGACCAAAAAAAAAAAGGGGGGGGGGGGGGAAGAGAAAAGGCTGATCGAGGAGGAGGAAGATCACGACAAATTCTCTAGATAAGTGCTCTCTAGATGATCCGTAGTCACATAAGATTTTTGTTACTTTTTTCTTTTCTTTTTTTTTTTTTCTCGCAACCTCTTCCCGTCTCTCCTCCCTGCTCTTTCTTGCCTCAAGTCAACCATAAAGTTCCAGTTTTTTTTTTTAGTTTTTTTTTTTCTTGTGAAGAAAATCAAAGTACTAATACATGTATTGGATGAGAAGGACGGGCTTAAAAGTCCTTTTCTTTTGAAACGGTGCCTGTGTACTTACTCTCTCACATGGAAGGGATCCTCGGGAGCGAGAACTCTGACAAAAGATAGACACACTAGATTATCTCACAGGAATGGGGCTGACAGGAATCCTAAGGAACAAATATGATATTTTGAGGTGGCCACAAGCAACTCTGCAAAGCACGGCGGGCCAAAAACGGCCGGCAGGACAGAAAACAAGCGAGGAGGACATGGGCAATGGACAGCGGAGTGAAGGCGCTTGCTTGTATGCTACGAGAGCGGACTTGGAGCGGGTCTGTAAAGAGGACCAGTAAAAAAAGATATTGTTCACAGTACATCATAATACCAGCGGGTATGGAACGGAATGGCAGGGCGATGCTCGCAGGGCTGGCATTGTGAAACGCCGATGCAAGAGTCGACATTATGAAAGTCCAAGCCATACGACCCATGGGTTAAGATTAAAGAGCTTCGCTTGATGCCAGCAGAGAGCCAAAGAACGCGAGGACCAAAAAAAAAATTAATAAAAAAAAAAAAAGGGGAATTGATTAAAACTCTTTTTGTAGAATTATCCTTTGACCTTGATAGGTATTCAATATTGAGTTGCTCTTCCGTAATGGAGGTTTCCCAGTTTTGCTTTTACTCATAATCATCGTACATGCTCCCCAGTCCCAAGTAGTAACAGAAGAAAAAGGTGAACGTGTGAAAAGAGAAACCTAAAAAATCACCCATGTATGATAAGGAAAACCATGCCCGTCACGATGCTTATGCTTTTAATACAACAAGGAATAGACGAACCTGCTTAACCGATACGGTAAGCATCGTAAACAATCTCTGCACCTCTGCGAGCGCCACTTGCCAAGTAAACGGCCGTGTTGAGGTTCGCGTAGCGAGGATCGCCCGTCTCGAGCTCCAGGGTAGTTCGGAGAAGGTACCTATGGGCGGCAACATTATCGGCGGCGACCGGGTCTTGCAGTCTCTCCATGACGTCGCGTTCGCCAGTCCACCAGCCTTTGATCTTGCAGATAATAATAGCGGGGTTCTCATCGTTAGTCTGCATCACGTAGCGGGCATCAATGCGAGTGGCCATGTCCTTGACAGTGGTCTGCAAATCTTGACCACCAGGAAGAACAACACCTTTTCCGAAGCGGCCGGCCCACTGGCCACCGATGCAGGAAATCCAACTCTCGCGACCAAAGGCACCGAGACCCGCACTCAGCTTGGGCTTGACCCGAATACTAATGCGGAAATCGAGCTCGAGGGTGGGGGTGGGAAGAGACAAGGAGCTGGCGACATCGTCGTCGTCAAACTGGTGCCGAAGATTGTTGACCGGAAGCTTTTCCTTCAGGACGGTCTGGTAGCCCGGGCAGGCGAGCAAATGCTCGCGCTGTCTGGAAGTGTTCTTGGCTCTGACCTGGCCGCAGAAGAGGCACCGGGCAGACATGCACTTATCATCGTCCTTGGCCTTGAACTCTTCAAAGGCCTCGTGCACCTCGCGAAGGGGTATCTCGTGGAAGCTGGCGTTCTTAACCTTCTGCCGCTTCGGGGCAGGGGTGCCATCGGGACCCAGCGAAGCGCGACCCGGCGCAGCCATGGGCGTACCATTAATACGGGGGTTTGGCATGAAGCTCAGGTTCGTGTGTTCGGTGGTGGGCTGTTCGCCAGGCATGGCAGGGTAGGCAGAGGGGCCAGCAACGGACGAAGCAGCGGCAGCGGCAGCGGCAGCGGCAGCATCGTCGGCCGTAGCTCCAGCCCCTGCTGCGGCTGCTGCGGCTTGGAGGTTGGAGGCGACATCGGGGTGGGCTTCGAGGTATTGGGGACACGAGAGGAGATGTTGCTTCTGGCGCGTCGTGTTCTTCGCTCTGGTCTGCTGGCAGTAGATGCACTGCACCGACATGCACTTGTCGCCTTCTGGAAGGGGAGAACGGCTTGGTCAGTCCATGCGGGCCCCCCCGGGGGTGTTGGGTGTGGATGTCTGACAGGCCAATACGGCGATGACATGACAAAATGGAAATATGACAATATTCGGTACTTACGTTCGGCGCGAAATTCGACAAAAGCACTGTGGACGTCTTGGTCGACGTGGCGGGGCATGATTCCGTCGAAAGGGCGACTCCAGCCGGGTGGCCTTACCATTAATTCAAGACCGAAGAGGAAGGGACGGCGCGTATGCCGGAAATGACAAACCGATAAAGCAACGCGAACGGTCCCTTTCTGCGGCTTTGTGCAGTTTTTTTTGGGATGGAAAGGAGCGCGAAAGACTGGCGTCGCGAAAGATGAAACTTTGGAAAATACGGTAACCAGGCTTTGGACCAGACGGTGCACTGTCCGCAAAATTCGCCCACAGGATTGGTTCACGTGATGATTGCAATGCACAGGGGTGGAGTCAATGTTGAATTGATGGCCCACATCCGAAAACGAAATCTGCCGTCAGCCGTCACACACCTGTAACTCACGCCCGTTTTGCTGTCACAGCAAGCAGCAGCGAGTTTCATGGTTTCCGGCCAACCACTGCGCTGCATTGGGAAAGCAATATCGTGTATCGGACAAACGGCACGAAAAACAGGGCACGGTCACACAGTGGAGAGCGGTAACCCGCCGTATTATCTTTCCGCTGGCCTATTACACACATTCTTACACGCACTGTTTTCTTTTCGGCCAACTTACAAACAAAACGTCGCAACGAAACGACTGTTATTTGTATTGTGGTTTTTGGACGAGAGTTCTCAAAACAATGTTACTCCCCCCAATCTATTGCACTCGTAAAAGCGGTCTCCCCACTCAAGACCAATACACCGTCTTACTCGACTAAGCCGAGCTTACAGAAGACTCGTCTCAAGTATCGTGTCTGGCACATATCAACTGGCCTCAGGAGACAGGACCAGATGTAAGCTTTGCAACCAAAAGGTATCCGGAAGAGTTATAAATTCTGAAAGGGATCAACTCAAAGCTGCTGCACTCACTCACGGTATAATTATTCGTTTGCTCCTGAATACACACACACGTTCTACAACATTCGAAAGTTCATCATGTTGATAAACCATTTCCTCACGGCCATCCCATTCCTCGGAATGCAATGCCTCGCCAATCCCTCACCTCCAGTCTTTAAATCTCGTCAAATAACAGATGAAAGGGTTCATCTAACAGATTGTATCAGCCAGGGCTCTCAAGGTTCTGTTGTAGTCGTAAGAATCCATGCCCTACCTTCCTATTTTTCCTCGGTTCCCCTCACCTGAGTGAAATGACACCCCACTTACAACCCGGCTTTGGGATCATTACTTCGACAGTACTGCAAAAATGATTCCGTCTGTAATCGAACCCCGGCGGAAAACGACATCTGCGTCATGAGGGCCGATTCTCTCTTCACTTGGGAACAGCGAAACCAGGGCTGCACGTTCCAGGGCACGAATACTCGGTTCGTTTGGGATATTGAACCGAACGCTCGCGATGCGGAATTTGCAGAGGATGACGTTGTTGGGTACGATCATGATTCTTTTTCCCCATGTTTGGGTATTGGTTCTAATTCTTACCTCGACGGCGATGCCCTCGACAGTTCCGGAAGCAACGGTTTCCACCGTTTCAACTGCACAAAGAGCGATAATCGGATTTTGTTTACCGATAATGCAAAGAGACAGTGCAAGAGCATCTACTCTTGTTTTAACGTAAGTTGTGTAAACTGAAAGATCCAACTGTGCTTAACCAAAAATACTTCCCAAAATATGAGGAAATTTATACTAAAAAACATTTTGTGAGGCAGATTACATAAAAGCTGTTCCAAGAAAGAATGGTAGCACAACAAAGAATGCAAGCGGAAAGAATGGAAAGTGTATAAGTGAGTTTGTGAAGTGGAGAAAAATAAACCAAAAAAAAACAACTCCTCCGGGAAGGCTCGAACTTCCAACCTCCTGATTAACAGTCAGACGCGCTAGCCAATTGCGCCACAGAGGATTTGTTGAATTAGTGTTTCAAAAATAAACCTCATGTGGAACATGCAAATGGTTAGCAGACGTTGAGAGTTGTCTACACGAGCACTGCAAGTGGGAGGGCTGGAAGTCTATTGATGTTTGTTTCACAATGAATTTGTTTTTGTTTAATCTGATTATCATCTTGTTCTTCCGAAAGTGGATTCGATATTTCTCTGTTTTTTCGGATTGTCATGGTTCAATAAATCTTCCCAACTGTTTTCTCTCTCTCCTTCTCGCCGCCCCCTATTTTCTATATCTTTTATGCCTTCTTTCTCCACAAATTAGCACCAAGAGCATTTCAAAACCAGCAACAGTACGGCTAATAATTCTTGAGATAAGAGTTTGTCGTAGACCATCAGGTTCAAGGAAATGTAACCTACCAAGGTCGAAACACCAAGCAAGCCGTGTCATTCTTGCAGAATTCACTGCATCAGTTGGCCCTCTTCAAGTCGATGAAAAAAAAAGACAGTGGGTAACTCATGAACAAGCGGATACGAATAGATATACGAAAATTGACACAACATGGCTCGTGGATGCGCTTTGCATATTAACAAATTCTTCCCATCAATACACCCACCATTCCTCGAAGGAGTCTCCCATTGCCGCCGTCGCAGTTTCGCCTTCGCTATTGATAAAAACCCGCACGCATTTCAGCGCACCTCCTCTGCTTTATTAGGCCCGTGCTGTGGAAAAAGAGGGCATCCTCTACGAGGATACAGACGGGATCCTGCAAGTCCTAAACCATGGTTTGGGCTTGTCAATAAAATGTTGCCGTGAACTACAAGTACAACCAAGTTGTTTCGATTTAAGCTATTTGCCACAAAATCGGATCCGTAACTTTCTCGTCGCCAAGTCGAAGCTGCGACCCTGTCGTCCATCGCTCTACCAGTTTGACTTCACCACCGGCCGTTCGTGAGCACCCCACCGAGCCCCCGGCATCTGATGTACATACACAGCTAGCGTTATGAAAGATTTTCACACTAAACTTTTAGCGCATCACTTTAATCTTGCCATGCGCGACCATGTTCTCTATGTATACGCTCACTGCACATGCTAGCCTGGATCACGATACGGGAATGCCCTCGCGTTTAACATCGCTGCGCGACGCCGAGAGCCACCGACCAATCAGAGCGCCTGGTGCCCACTTATTTGAGGCCGATGCCGGGCACAGCGGTGCGTACTGTATCAACGCCTTGGCGTCGTCATTAACTCTGTGCGCTTCGCTCTTGTTTCGCCCCTAATAACTTGACGACGACAACAACCAAGTGTAGGCCCTTGAAAAGCTTTGACGAAAGGCTCCACCGTTCCCGCCCCTAGGGCAGCCAATCCGACGCAGAACATCTGGGGTCCAGTTATTCACAGCATGACATTGGCCGCAACCATGCTGTCAAGCTAGTATTGGAAGGCCAGCTCGCTGTTGCCTCATTCGCGAATGGCGTCTTCTCGCGATCGACGCAGGGAAGAAGTAATATGTCGCCGTTATCACTATTGACCCTCGCTGAGCGAGCGGCGCATAGGTTGTATTCTGTGAAATGGATATAAGTCCCGAACTGGCAGCTGCCGTAACGCCTTTATTCACAGCAGCTCGCTCGGCTTCACCCTCGTTTCTAGTTCAAATACTTAACCACGACGATCGTTTAATCCATAGATTGATTCCATTGAGCACAGCAACCTAGACATTTTGGAAGCGTTAGTTATATTAGATTATCTCATGGAGGACCGAACAACATCATCAGCCGGCCCGGCTCCGCCATACCCAGATGGCAACATCAACACCACTGATTACGCATCAACCATCCCTCCCCAGGTCCCAATGGATTCTGCAGGGAGTTCATCGAGCCCAGCCGACAACGACTCTAGCAATGCCAGAAAACAGCCCTTTCAGCATGCAACCGCCCCCGCAGCTGCAGAAAAGTCAGGGAGGATGCAAGGAGCAGCGGATAGGGGGTTGGACTACAAGCTGGTCACCTTCGCGCCAGGGGACCCCGAAGACCCCAAGAACTGGTCCAAAGCCTTCAAGTGGTACATCACAATGGTCGTCGCCGCTACATGCTTCGTCGTCGCTCTGTGCTCCAGTATCATCACTTCAGATGTGCTTGGCGTTGAAGAATCCTTCAATGTGAGCCATGAAGCTGCTCTCGTCCCCATTTCAGTTTTCGTTGTCGGTTTTGGTGTCGGTAAGTCAACGCCCTGCGTGCTACGAATCCTGCGGCAGGTCAAGGCTGACTTGTAAACTTGTCTAGGTCCCATGGTCTTTGCACCTCTTTCTGAGGTTTTCGGTAGACGCATCATCTAGTAAGCCACCGCCGGCCCTAAATGATATGACATCGTGACCCCCTGTTGTGATCATGTTTGCTGATCCCTTTCCCCTCCTTCTAGTGCCTCCACTCTCTTTGTCGCCGTGGTTTTCATCATCCCCTGCGCTGTCTCCAAGAACATCGGCACCCTCATCGTCTGCAGATTGATCGACGGCATTGCCTTTTCCGCACCAATGACCCTCGTCGGCGGTACTCTTGCTGATCTCTGGCGGAACGAGGAGCGTGGCGTGCCGATGGCGGCCTTCTCGGCCGCTCCGTTCATGGGTCCCGCAATTGGTCCTCTCATTGGCGGTTTCCTCTCCGACGCCGCAGGCTGGCGATGGCTCTACTGGATCCAGCTCATCTTTGCCTTTGTCATCTGGGTCCTCATCACCTTCACCGTGCCAGAGACTTACGCCCCCACCATCCTCGCAGCGAGAGCCAAGAAGCTTCGCGAGCAGACGGGCGACAACGGGCACGTCACCGAGGCCGAGCTCGACCCGAGACCCTTCTCTGAGCGCATTTCCATCTTTTTGATCCGGCCCTTCCAGCTCCTCTTCCGCGAGCTCATCGTCTTCCTCATCTCGGTCTACATGTCGGTCCTCTACGGCCTTCTCTACATGTTCTTCGTCGCCTACCCCATCATCTTCGAGGTCAGGAAGGGTTACTCGTCCGGCACCACCGGCCTCATGTTCATCCCCATCGCCGTGGGCGTCGTCCTCTCGGCCGTCTGCGCCCCCTCCGTCAACAACCACTACCTCAAGCAGGTCGCCAAGCACAACGGCAAGCCCCCCGCTGAGGTCCGCCTGATCCCCATGATGCTCAGCTGCTGGTTCATCCCGATCGGCCTATTCATCTTCGCCTGGACCTCGTACGCGCGCCTGACGTGGGTCGGCCCCTGCCTCGCCGGCCTCCCGGTCGGCTTCGGCTTCCTCTTCCTGTACAACGCGGCCAACAACTACCTGGTCGACTCGTACCAGCACCAGGCCGCCTCCGCCCTGGCCGCCAAGACGTGCATCCGCTCCTTCTGGGGCGCCGCCGTCGTCCTCTTCACCGAGCAAATGTACGACCGCATGGGCGACCAGTGGGCCTCCACCTTGCTCGCCCTGCTCGGCCTCGCGTGCTGCGGCATCCCCTTTTTGTTTTGGAAGTACGGCGCCCGCATCAGAAAGTCAAGCAGGTACGCTTACGGCGGCGACGACGAGGACGACGAGACGGCTTCCGGATCCGACGTCGAAAAGAATGCCGTGGATCCCAGTTTCCCCCTGCATCACGACATGGAGGATCTCAGGCGTGCTCAAAGTTATGTCGCCAATCCTTGAATGGCCTGGGGGGATTTTGTACTTGCAGTACAAGGAAATATTTTCGATGCCCCTCGTACAACATAACCGGCACTCAGCTGGATACCACCATAATATCACATCACTTATATGAGGTGGTGTGACCACTTTTTCTTTCATGTATCGGAGTCTCGGTGTCTCTGCTGGCTTGTTTTGAGGGCTTTAATAAATGATACCTGTGATTTTCTTTTCTTTCACTTTTCTTTTCAGTTATTTAGAATTTGATTTGGATAGGCATATAAACTCCCTTTTTTGTTCAATTCATTGGCTACTCTTATATATCTGGCTGTCAACAGTTACCTTTATTCTCGAGAACAAAACAAAACATGCAAAGCAAAGATTGCTAACAAAATTACGTGAAATGTGATAATCTGTTGATTTTATTTGATGATACGGAAGAGCGAGAAGGCCTTATTCCGCCCTCCGGAAAATTTACGTATAATCTTAACATGTCAAACAATAACCCGAACCTAAGCCTGTGCCAAACCCTAAGAAAACCCCCATTGCCAAGCTCTCCACCTGAAAAGGGGACCGAGGGCCATCAGATGACCCAAAATATCTGAACTTCCGTTATAGCCGTCCCCGTGAAACCTCAACCAGTCTTACTTGAACTCGGAATGATAAGCCTCATCCGACTGCATTCGCATCTCGGCCTCCTGGACAGCGTGCTCCCAGTCAGCTTGGTGAAGATACCAAAGCTCTACCGAAGAGACCCTACAAGCAGATAGTTTGGTTAGTCTTCAAGGTTAGGAGCAAAGTCACAGGAAGGTGAGGTAACTTACACAGCGAGACCAACAGCAATTCCAAACCACAGGCCCTCCAGCTTCCATCCCAAACACCACCCCGTGGAAAAGGAGATAGGCAACGCGACAAGATAGTAAGAGAAAAGATTGGTGAAGCCACCGATCCCTTGCCGTCCGATGCCTCGGAGTAGTCCGTGCGATATGGCTGCCAAGGAGTCAAACAACTGCAAGACAGCGCAAATGGGCAAGACATGCGAAACAATTGCGGCCACTTCTTCGTCCTTGGTAAACAGATAAGGAATCTTGTACCGAAGACTGCTGAGAAGCGTCAAGTTGAAGAGCCCAACTAGACAACCGGCGACGAGAGCCTGAGCGGTGAGACTCAATCAGCAACGAATTCTGCTTCGAAAAAATGAGCACCAACACGTACCACTTTTGCACTTGTTCTTGCGGCATCGCTGAGCCGGGCGCCGATCAAGTTTGCGATGCGGGTGGAAGCAGCAATCGAAAGCGGGAATGGGATGTTGAAGGTCGTGGACGTGACCGTAACAGCCACGCTTTGGGCAGCGAGATGGGCACTGCCAAACTGACTTGCCGCGAGAGTGAGGACCTCAAACGCAAAGTACTGCGCCTCGACCATGATCATGCCAGGCAGAGCCAACTTTATCATAGGACCTAGGCGAAGTCAGTAACCACTGAAGGCACCGAGCAGTGCGATAATGACTTACCCCAGTTGCTGAACGCACGCCTGCTCAGTCCGTTCCAGCATTCCATGCCCTCAACAAACCGAACGTAGAGAAAGAGAAGGAACGGGAGAAGATTTTGCGTAAAGACAACTGCTGACGCAGCGCCGGTAAACCCCCATCCCATCTTCCAGACGAAGAACCAGTTGGCCAACACGTTGAGAGAGGCCCCGATGAGGAGCACAACTGTCGTCGCGTGGAAGAGACCCTGGGCCTGAACAAAACGTTTGCCGCTCTCGAAAGCCGCAACACCTGGGGTCCCCAGAATTAGGACGCGAAGATAAAGACCCGCCAGGGCAGCAGTATCTTGTTCCGGGATGATAGAACCCAAGACAGGCCCGGCAAACCACCAGAGCGCGGCGATGGGCACAAGAAGCATCCAGAGGAGGTAAGTCATTCGCTGCAACTGTAAGCCAACCAAATGCTTATGACCGGACCCGTATGCCTGCGCACAAAGAGTGTCGAGGCAAGTCGACAACCCCTGAACCGGAGCATAGCATGTGATGTTCGCTGTCATTGTTGCAAGACTAACGGCCCCGAGCTCCAGTCGGCCGATACGACCAACGGTGAAGACGCTCGTGATGGTGACGGAATAGTGGAGAAGAAACGTAACAATGAGAGACCTCGAGTATTGCGTAAGCGTCTTGGTTTCTCTCTGCCACGTAGTCTTGAGAAGATTGGCTGCGACCGCGGCATCCCACCGGTTGAGTTCCTCGCTTTCGGTGGGCGAGGGTGGTCGCAGGTAGATGTCTCGGAGGAGGGGCGTATCCTCGAGGGCCTTGGTCGAAACCCTCGACAAGATCGGGCCGAGGTCTTCGTTCTGGGGAAGTTTTGTGCTAAAGAGCCGCCTGTAAAGTTTCTTCCACGTCGGTTCATCGGCGGTCCGAGGATGCTTGGGTGGAAGGATGTGGTTGTCTCGAAGGAGGCTCTGTTTGGCTGTGCGTGATTGAGCAAGGTCACTGGCGTTGACGATTGGGCTACCAGCCGCTTCTGCGGCAACGATAGGCCTCAGTGTGCCATATGCTACGCCGCTTGGTCGCGAGATGAGCGGTGTTGACTGGATACCGGTCACCTCCAGGGCGCCAGAATCAACATCTGACCCATTGTCATGTTCAAAGTCGTCGTCTTCTTCGGCATCAGAGCATTCCGCTAGATCTCTGGCAATGATCTCATGCGCAATGGGCGACGAGGAGAGATACGAGGACGAGACCAGCGCCGAAGCTTCCAAAACCCGATCGTGACAGGCTTTGAAGTTGATCGGGAGCGCTTGGGACATTGCGGTGGGTATCTTGGCGGGACGGTCGAGGTATCTGTCGAGAATGACGAAAAGGCAGATGGGGCATGAAGGGGGAGATGCGCCCTTATTGTCTCGACAGGACCAAGACCGACTATGCACCACAACGAGGGGCCGAGGTCACCGTGAGGGCAAAGTGGAAGAATCTCAAGCGAGGGCCACGGGGACATTATATCTAGCAGCATCGAGCGGAGGCAGGTAACCAAAACATATGGAAGGAGTGAGGTCTGTGGGCGACGGATAGGGAAGGGGGGCCTTCTGGCGGATGGTGCATGGCGGATGGCGGGTGGCGGATGTCGAACATCGGAAAGCGTGACTTTGCTGACATGCCTGCGGCAGCTTGATCAGCATCCTGCTTGACATTGAAACCATGAGAGAGAAAAAGATAAAGGACTTTTCATGTGCAAAGATGGTGTGCTCAACGCACATCGAGTAGACGGCACTGCCCCCTCCCATATCAAGTTGTTCCCTCCCTTACGTCTGTCAAATACAAAAAGCAAGGAATATGCCACCAGGTGCAACCGAAGCAGGTGCATTGGATATTGTCGGTGAGTCCTGGAGGTACTCGACTAAGGCATGTTTGGCGCCACCGCCATTCATTCCGGCCGTCCTCTGGCCCCTCGTGGAGGTTAATCAACCGTTGTGATAATCTGATGTTGCGAAGGTGTTGTCGGCACACGCACCACCACCACCGTTGGGCCAGGCAGTGTCTGGCAACACTCTCACAACGAATCAGGAAACCCCATCAAAGGTTATTGTACCACATCGTTGCCGATCTTGTTGCATTCAGCATGCAATATGCAGCTTATGCAGCTGGATGGTGTACTTGAGGTTGCACTAGGATTTTTGTGTGTTCCATTGTTCAAATCGAAGATGGGGGTTTTGGGGCTCTTATGGGGATCCTGGATTTGTTCTAATGCTGATTTGGGGATAGGGTGGCGGGATTGGGCGAGATTCCCGATAGTATTTGTGTGCATGTAGCAGATACCTATTCCTGTGCCAGGAGCAGGAGGGGAAGATGGAAACGGATTGGCAGAAGGAACTCATTCCAGTGTGGCACAAGAGGTGGCTAGCCACGCCCCCGGATGTAGCCTGCCGCGAAGGAATGTCCAGTGTTTGCCGCTGTTTCGATGATTGGGAACGGTCTAGAAGTGGCCACCCACAGCATCCTCAGTGTCCAACAGGTGCGAGTATGAATGGTAAAGGTTGATGTTTCAATCGTCTTGCTGACCGAGTTCCAGTTCCAGTTCGATCGGGTAGCTCACCCCCACCACGATACACCACATCCCACATCCCACATCCCACTTCCATCCAACGCCAAACCGTCGTGCTTTCCCTGGAAGCGCCGTTTTACCCCTCATTCTCAACCCCCGCCTCCATCATCCGGAGCTCTCTTTCCGAATTGGTCCAACATGTTCACATTTTGCTGGACGCGGTGTGGCTCTGGAAGGCAACAACGTCTCTCTTGTTTTCATCACATGCAAAAAGATAATTAAATCAATGTCTCTTGCAAAGGTTTTGATGTGAAAGATGGTAAAGGATAGATAAAAGGGGAAGAAGAATTGTGTTCAAAAAAAAAAAAAAAAAAAAAAAAAAAAAAAAACCAGGAGGGGTTCCTCGAGTATGACAAGACTTGGAAAAAGCCACTCACATGCTCTGTGAGCACCTCCATCTTCTCTCTTGTCTCCCCACCCCCTTCTCCATCTCTTCCCCACCATCTTCCACACCATTTTCTTGCAAACATGGACCTAAAAGATTAAAGTTCCCTCACCGACCTTTGATTGGCGCCATGATAAGGCATCTGGGATATCTGTAGGTGGAGGGGGGTTTGCTCTCGATACGAAAAAAATAAATGCCCATTTTGTTACCTGTCATTTGGAGAATCTGATTCCCCTCTCCTTTTGGTTGATTGTGTGTGTTTCACGGAGCTTCGGGAAAATTATCTGATAGCCCCTCAATGTTATTTTTCTGGAATATGGAATGTCTCGTAAACGAGACAAGGAGATTTAAAAAAAAAAAAAAAAAAAAAAAAAAAACCTCAAGTTTGATCCAGACACCGCTTCAAGTGGTGTAATCCACGTACAACAATTTTGACGCCTCCTTCTACGTAGATTGTGGTGCTTGAATTTTCATCTGCTGTGTGCCCCCTCCTCGCTCGAGTTGTCGGGTCTTTGGTTTTCATTGATAAAATGCCCAGGTGAAATTCGCCATTCGGTGTAATCGGGGATTCCGAATTTGGATGACCCTTATTTTTTTCTTTTTTTTTTTTTTTCTGGTGTCGGTTGAATTTTCTTGATTTTCTTGTTGTTTATATCTTGTTGTGATATATGATATCTTTCTGTATTGCCTTGCGACTTTTTTTTCTTGAAAAAAAAAAAAAAAAAAAAAAAAAAAAAAAAAAAAAAAAACAACAACACAAAAAAAAAAAAAAAAAAAAAGAACCAAAAAAAAAAAAAAAAAAAAACCATAAGGGTTTTTTTAGTAT
>MU865217.1:0-13179 GCA_033576145.1 Cladorrhinum samala | reverse complement strand
CCACCCCCCCCCCCCCCCCCCCCCCCCCCCCCCCCGCGCCGGCCCCCCCCCCAAGCGGGCCACCAGGACGCATGCCCCGTTCCGCTGTTCGTCGAAAGCTGCTGTGGACGCTCTGCATCTGGAAAGCGATTAATGCTGACAATCAAATGATTTTCCTAGCTGTGAGACATCTCGAAGCCCAACCTGTTTCCCCCCCCCCCCCCCAACACGCTGGGCACCGCTGTGGCTTGGTCCATCTGGGACCACCACGTAGCGAGCCAAATTGGAAGTCTGTTCAAATACCTCTCTCCGAACAGTCGCTGTGCCCTATCTTGCTCCCACAGGATTCTCTAGAGCAACTCCCTAAACGCAATTGCACAATGGCGTTCGGCCCTCTCTTGCTGTCCTTACCCTTCATCGCCGGCCTTGGCCTAGCATTGCCATTGGAGCCTCGCAATCCGGAGCCTACCTACGCCTACTATCCCAACCCGACAGGGCGCGGCACTGTCGGTCTCGTCTATACGTGCCTCCTCACACTTGCTCTCTGTCTCTGGACCGCCATGCATCCCGACGTTCCCTTCTGTCGGGGCTCTTGGCTGTACAAACCCGCTTACAAGATAACTTGGATGGTGCTCGCCATCATTCTCCCCGAATTCGTTGTGTGCTGCGCCGTTTCCCAATTCTTTGAAGCAAAGGCTCTACGCGATGTCTGGACGACGTACTGGCTAGACCGGAATGACAGCAAAAGGAAGAAATGGTTGGGGCTCGAGGGCGCGTTTCTGGTTCTCATGGGGGGCTACAAGATTACCTGTCCAGAAACATGTTCACTTGCGTCCCCACCCACCGAGAACGATTTGGCGGAAAAATCGCAGTCCGCCGGCGTTGTGCACCCCGTTGCTTGCACATGCAAAGCAGGCCTGGATCGCGGACAGCCGGTTCGCCGAACCCTGACCCCAGAGGGTTTGAAGGAGTTGCTTAAGCTGGAAAACGGGTCGTTTTTCTCGAATCTTGTGAAGTCGGGTGTCCTCAACGAGACGCACTTTGACCCCCGTTATGTGGAGGACAAGGGCAAGGCCAACTACGTCGCCAAACTGCTAACCACGGCACAGATCCTCTGGATAGTCGTGCAGTGGATAGCACGGTTAGTTGACGGGCTGCCAATCACCCTGCTCGAGGTGCATGTGTTGATCCGTAAGTCTCTTTACGTGGCCGACTGTCTAGCGGTTCACGCACTTACGATAACGATGTTACAGAGATCCCATACACCTTGATCGCGTACTTCTGCTGGTGGTACAAGCCGCTCGACGTGGGCATGCCCATTGTTCTACCCATATGCCATCTCCTCCCGCCTGACAGCGCCGAGCCTGGCGAGTGGCGTTTGTCCGAGTCGCAATCTTGTTCTGAGCTCGACTTTCGCGATAGCGGCCGGTCGCGACGCGAACAGCTGGTCAGGGCCCGCCGCGCAAGCGCGTCCATGTTTAGTGTCATCTGCCGCTCCGGCTACGACTTTGCGTGGCACTTCAGTGCGAAGGCTGAGTTGTGGGCAACATTTCTGGCAGTGTTCAATGGCTGCCTCCACGCCACTGCCTGGTTGTCGCACTTCCCCACCCCTGTTGAGCGGAACCTCTGGCGCGCTGCGTGCGTGGGCGTCGGTGTCGCGCCGGCAGCCATATGCGCCATAGTCTGGGATAGAGATCTCGAGTGTCGGGTGCTGCAGTACCTGTACCGTCTCGCGACTAGGGATATTATGACGTTGAAGGACTTCGGCAAGGAGAGCGCCGCCATGTGGGCATTGGCTGTTGCACCCTCGAGCAGCGAGACAGATCCTGGAAACGAGGACGATGTTAGAGGACTACCTGTGGTTTGGCCGATTTGGTCTCGGCATCTAGTGGTTGTTATGGTGGTGTTTTTCGCCGCGATCTATGCGACGTCGATGATGTACTTCGTCATAGAAGCCTTCGTGGCCATCCGCAGCATCCCCGGGTCAGCGTACAGGACGGTAGACTGGACGAACTACCTGCCCCATTTTTAGCAATCGCCATCCGGTGTTGGGGCCGCCAACCCCTGTGCTCGGGAGCATTCCACGAGAGTCTGGTCCTCAAACTTGTATGTGACAATCTGGGGCTGGTTTCTCTGCTAGCAGGCGAACCTGGAGAACGACACTCCCACTATAATCCTCTGCTCTTTTCAAAAGCTCCATCTAAGGGTTAACCAGCAACAGGAATTGTCTGCTTATTTGTTTCGACCATGAACTTGGTGAAGAATGCACCCTTCGATATATCGAATAATATAGTCTGGCGTGTTTCCTCCTCTGTTGCCCGGGTAGATGGTATTTGCCTCGGCCCAGTCTCCCGACAGCATCTTCTCAAAGCGGAGCGAGGCCGGATGTGGGCTGCATCAAAGACTACGGCGTCAGGATGTATTCGTAATCTCGATACCAAGGACACGAAAAGGCTTTGTCTTTTGATCTGGCAAGGAGGATTCGCCAGTATTGCCAAGTGACCTTGTAAACAGCCTTTCCCTTCATGACGGTATAATTGAGTGCGAACGATGAAAGGAAATGCTCTCTATCCCCACCAGCCGTAATTACGGGGATCGATGGCGCAGCGACACGGAATAGAGACGGTCGACTTCTGAAGGAGCTCCCCATTTCTGCATATGTACTGGATGTGTGCTGTTCTGGCCGCCGAATTTGGCAGAGCAGGGCCACTTTTTTCGGGTGTTTCAACAGTGCGGCGCGCTTCGTCACACTGTCGACGGTCACAGCCAGGTTAGCAACTGCGGGGCAAAAGGCTTTCCAACATCACGAACAGCCACACATACCCATACATACACACATAACACTCATACACACTCACTCACATACAGCTTTAATTTATTCTTATTCCCCACCAATTTTTAATTTTTTTGAAATTAATACAAAATGGGCAAGAAAGGCGGCGGTGATTCAGGCGGAGGCAGCAGCAACAACAAAAAGGGAGGTGGTGGTGGTGCCAAAGGTTCCAAAGGTGGTAGTGGTGGTGGTGATGCAAAGTCTACGCAAAAGGGTGCTCAATCGATCAACGTCAGGCATATATTGGTAATTCGCTCCCCTCCCATCCTTCCCTTTTCCCCCTTTTCCTACAAAACCTATATGTTTTGCTTTACTTGAGTTGAGTTTGTTCATGAACATGGATAATATACTGACTGATCTTGCTCAAGTGTGAGAAACACGGAGAAAGGGAAAAGGCGCTTGAGCGATTGAAGAACGGTGAGAAGTTCAACGTTGTCGCTCAGGACATGTCGCAGGATAAGGCTAGACAAGGTATGCTTGTTTTGTTTTTATTTTTTGTTTCTCGACTTTTTCTTTTTTTTTAAAAAAAAAATCCAAAAAAATCCAAAAAAATCAGATGTTGATATGGTCATCAGGTGGATCGCTGGGTTGGAAGACCAAAGGGTCTCTGGATCCAGAATTTGAAAAGGTGGCATTCGAGCTGGCAGCGAGCACGGTTGATAACCCTTCATATGGACTCGCCCATACACCTTTCGGGTATCACATCATCATGGTTGAGGGGAGGAAATAAAGCACGCAAACGAGACGATCAGAAAGAAGGGAAGGGGAGGGGGGATCCCCAGTTCATTATGGACGCCTTTTCGAAATTTTTTGATTTGTCTTTTTTGTCTTCCCATGCCAGGTACGGGAAAGGGTAATAGCTTGATTCCGTCCCGGGGAGGAGGGTCCTCTATGCTCCCCATTATGATGCCAATATGATAAAACGTCTAGCCGCCGGTGGTAGAGAAGGGACCAGAGATTAAAATATAACCTCGAGAGAAGTGTTGCTTTTTCGATGTGATGCATAAAACCCCATCTTCAAAAACCCTCTCACTCTCTTTCTTTTAATAAAACCATATTTCCTCCCATTTTGTCGTTCCCCTCGCTTTTTGAGTTCTCATTCCCAACAAAGAAAACGAAAACACAGCCGAGAAGATCGATTCGCTGTTACCCTAACTCGCAAGGAGCAGATTGGACCGCTTAAGCCTCAGACTGGAAGTAGTTGAGGAGGATGGAGCGTTCCTGAGACTCCTCACCCCAGTCCTTGACGACAACGCAGGAGCAGTTGACAACCTTACGAGCATTGCCCTCACGGTCGAGGACGCCTGTTAAAGGGGAATTGGTTAGAACTCTTTTTTTTCTTTTTACCAGAAATCCGAGAAACAACTTACAGAGACCTGCCCACTCGCCGAGCTGCTTGCCATCGGGGACCTTGATCAAGGGAATCTTGTGCTCGCTGCAGAGAGCAATGACGAGCTTCTTGTAGGCCTCCTCCTCGCAGGACTCGTTGAGGACGCACATGTGGGCCTGGCGGCGATCGAGGGCCTTGGAAGCCTCACGGAGACCGCGGGCAAGACCGTCGTGCATGAGGGAGAGCTTGAGCACACCCTTGAGGGCATCCAGAACGGACATCTGGCCCTTGGAAGCCTCGGCCGAAACCTCGACCTCCTCGGCGGGAACGTTGGTCTCTTCTACGTCCGACTATACGGCGGCGAAAGTCATTGGTTAGCGGGTATTCTTCCCTCCGATTAATATCTCATCCCCCGAACGACGAAATTTGACACATTGTGGCGGGAGGCGGCGCCGTATGCTTTGCGCACGAAAAGCCATTCGGGATTCGATCGTTTGGCGACAACCAGTGGTGGTTTTATTTATTTTTTTCTTTCGTCGTCGAGGAGGGGGTTGGCATATGTGCACTCACCATTTTCAATTAGTGATGGTCGATACGATCCTCGAAGAGTAAAATGGGAACGGGAAATGGGATCTTTTTTTGCGTGCGTTAAGAGAAATCCGGAGGAGGAGCTTGGAATCCAGCCAACACAAAAATGGAGATTATTGTGCGAAACCCCGACTGCCCCACCCAATTGGCGTGCGCTGTGAAAAAAAATCGCGGTTTGTGTGGTCTGGAATTTGGAGAGAGCTAGGCCGAAAGAAGACAAACCCAATCTGTGGATCGGAGAGCATTAGGGCAAGTTCCGCGGTGCACGGACCAACCACAGAGGCTGCAAGCTTGGAGAATTTAGTTTGTAAATTAGAACATGCTGTCACCCCTCGACCACGACCTCTCCTCAACGCAGGCAAGCCATCAACGAGGTATGTAGAACAACGCCGCTCACTCGGAGATGACCCGACAACAGGAAGATGCCTTTCGCAAAGGCCGGGGAGAGCAATCGGCCGGCAGCTGAGAAATGGGCTTTTATTTGGTTCTTTGGCTGTTCCGGCCGATACGCCTCTCCTCTTCGGCAATTGAGCAGGCAGAACCCTCTTGAGGAAGATTCATCAACGAGGGCACTCTCCGCGCTCCCTGAGGCCTTTTTGGAAGGCTAACGCAAAATTCTCGTCTGAACAGATACCTCATCTTCCCACCCAATTTGAGAATCTCCCAATCTCACAACCGCCAAAATGGTCCGCACTTCCGTCCTGCACGATGCCCTCAACAGCATCAACAACGCCGAGAAGGCCGGCAAGCGTCAGGTCTTGATCCGCCCTTCCTCCAAGGTCATTGTCAAGTTCCTCCAGGTTATGCAGAAGCACGGCTACGTAAGTTGAACCAACTCCCCATGAACAACGACGTGCATCATCGACTCCGACAAACGTGAAAGATCCTCTCCAAACGCCCTTGTCCACGAATCCCCCGCCCTCCCCCACTCGGCATGATAACTAGGCAAAGGTCTCTCTCCGCTCCACGATCTAAGCCCTTTAAGTTGCCGATATATTAAACACCCATGCGAGGATCTTACACGTTTTCGGAGTCACCAATGATGTTCAATGTTTAAATCGTCGCAACATTCCCTCTAACACACGCTTTGCAGATTGGCGAGTTCGAGGAGATCGATGACCACCGCTCTGGCAAGATCGTTGTCCAGCTCAACGGCCGGTGAGTTTATGCCCGCCCTTCCATTGTTTAATATTTGATGGCCCTGATGCTGACCGTTCCCCCTCAGCCTCAACAAGTGCGGTGTCATCTCCCCCCGCTACAACGTCCGCCTCGCTGAGCTCGAGAAGTGGGTTGTCAAGCTCCTTCCTGCCCGTCAGTTCGGCTATGTCATTCTCACCACCTCCGCCGGTATCATGGACCAGGAGGAGGCCCGCCGTAAGCACGTTGCCGGCAAGATCATCGGCTTTTTCTACTAGGCAAAGACCAAAATGAGAGGCTGGATCTAAAAACAAACCAAAAAAGCAAGGCATTTGCGGCGTTATGACCTAATACCCATCTTTGTTCATGAAACAAAAGGTCTCAGATGATCGTCAGATTTAACTTGCTATACTTGCTCCGAACACTGTGCGCTGGTGGCGAGATTAAGGATTATAACCTTGTGTGCTATGTTGAGGTTGGGAAGGGCCCAAGTCTCCGTTCGTTGTCGTCGTTCAATGTTTCCAAGAGCAGCATCAGAAAAGTTATGGAGGTTATCCAACTCGCGACTTTTATTGACAAGGTTGATAAATAGGGGCTTACATACAACCAAAGCAGTCGCTGTAAGGTAGCAGTGTGCTTGACCCAATGAGATGGACTAGGTGTCTAACCGCTTTGAGGAACCTTTTTACAGACTTGGCAGTCTTTTGGGTGACGTTGAGTGGACTAAATCCTTTTTAGAGGATAGTCAAATTGTCCGGAACAAACACCAGAAATGCGATCCGCGTATTGTTGACTTATTTACCCAAGCCAACTTACCGATCCTTGAGGATGGAAGTTCGGCACGGCGCGTCAGCTCAAACCGTTTTCCCTCCTACCAACATCCTTGGCGACTCCATATTTTTCATGCGCTTTTGAGGATAACACTGCAGGCCCATAGTTGTCGCATCACCGCATATCCATTCCCCCCCCCCCCCCCCCACCCTCCAAAACCATCTAAGGGTCGCCATCCAATCCGTCAACCGCCAACTCTCCTAAACCGCATTTTCTGCCCAGACAATTTTTCCCCCTTCCTTCCCTTCGTATTTTCTTTTTTTTTTTTTTTGCGATGAAGATACTCCCATTCGGTTTAATATAAACGTCGATCTGAACCGCAATTCGATAAATCAACCCAACTCGTGTTGCATTCACTACCGCGATCTTTCCCACTTTTTGGAATCTGTATTCTGTGGGGGCTCAAGAAACGCCACAGCCGTTTTACCCAGAAATATAAAGCGTGACGTGAAATCGAGGCGTTTCAAATAATACATAATACTGAAACAGAGCTTCATTTTCCCGTGGGCTCCGTCCTTTGGCCCGTAACTCCTCTTAACCATGCGAAACCGCCAAATCGGCATCTTAGGAATCTTTTTGTTCCTGGTTTTTACTATATACTCGCTATCGAATGTAACTAGAATACAGTCAAAAATACGGGAATCAGAGGAACGACCGGCGCACAAAGAACCGACGACCTGGGAAGGAGGGGATGCACCAAGCACCGAGATTGATCACACGCACGATACCAAACCGAAGGCCGGACCGTCAGGGACGCATCCGATATTACACCTCGTCAGCAAGGCCGAGAAGGAGTTCGACAAGGTCAAGCAGCGACAGTCGAAAACCCTGCGCGAGGCCGTTGCCGAGTACAATCGACGATATGGCATGCCCCCGCCCCCAAACTTTGACAAGTGGTGGGAGTTTGCCAAGAAGAGGAACGTCCAGCTCGTCGACGAATTCGATACCGTCTACAACTCCCTCGCTCCCTTTTGGGGTCTGAAGCCCTCGACCATCCGTGCGCGCGCAAGGGAAGCGATAGGATTCGACAATGGCCTCATGGGAATGCAGATCCGCGGAGGCAAAGTCGAACACGTCTATGGGGGTGTGGACTGGATGCGAAACAATACAGAGGAAATGATGGCCGACTTCTTGCGGTACCTACCAGACATGGACCTGGCGTTCAATGTCAACGACGAGCCCCGCGTGGTGGTTCAGCACGACGACCTCGCACGGTACATCCAAAAAGCGCTAGAGGTCAACATCCCCGCCACCGTTAAACCGGGAAAGAAGCTTCGCAACAGCTTTACTCAGCGCCCAAAAGGCCTCAACTACGAAAGCCGTTTCGACATGGTCAAACTCACCCGCTTCAACTACTTTGCTCACCAACCCACCTGGCTTCACTCACGAATCTCTTGTCCACCCAACTCCCCTGCTCGGTTCCTCGAGGAAGACGAACAGTTTGACGACAGAGAGAAGTACTCGATAGGCGAATTGGGATTCGTGACGAACTGGACGGCGCTTTCCGACGTCTGCCTCACGCCCTCGTTAGGTTCCACGTTTGGATTCTTCGACCGTCCCAACGCGTTCGGCGTGACGCACGACCTGTTCCCCATTTTTTCTCAATCCAAGGTGTCCTCGTACAACGACATCATCTACCCATCCCCCTGGTACTTTGCTCAAAAAGTGCCCTACATAGAGCAGCAAGATCCAACGTGGGAGGAGAAACATAACCGCCTCTACTGGCGCGGCAGCACAACCGGAGGGTTCTCCCGCAATGGCGGCTGGCGTAGGCAGCACCGCCAACGCTTCGTCAAGAAAATCAACGACGTCGACACGGCCAAGATCCTCGTCAAAAACTCGACAGCCTCGGATAAATGGTCGGTCAAACCTGTGCCTCGAGGCGATTTCCGTTCGATAATCGACGTCTTTTTTTCTCACATAGGTCAATGCGATCCAGGCGACTGCGACGCCCAGAGGGAATTTTTTGACGTGAAAAAGTATGCCAAGTTCGAGGAAGGGATGAAGTACAGACATGTCCTGGACATGGACGGCAACGCATTCTCGGGGAGGTTTTATGCCTTTCTCAAATCGAGGAGCCTGGTGTACAAGTTTGCGATATTTAGGGAGTGGCATTACGAGTGGCTGAAGCCGTGGGCTCATTATGTGCCCCTGAGTCTGCAGGGGGATGAGTGGTTGGAGAGCGTGAGGTTTTTTGCCCAGGACAAAGAGAATGGAGGGGTGGAAGAGGCGCAAAGGATCGCCAATGCGGGTAGAGATTGGGCGAACAAGGTACTGAGGAACGAGGATTTGGAGGTTTGGTTTTTCAGGTTGTTGTTGGAGTAAGTTCTATTTCCCCCACTTTGTCTTTTCTTGGACACGTGAAATCGTTTTCGTGGGTTGCTGACCAAGAGAATCATAGGTATGGAAGGGTGATTGATGATGCCAGGGAAGAGATTGGGTTCTCTCTTGATGAGTAGTGGAGTCGAGATGTAGAACAACAATGTTTTTTTCCCTCCAATTTCGGACATTAAGACCCTGGCTCTCTTCTCTCCCGAAGATGCGGATGAATTTGGGAGGTAAAGAAGAGAGGGTTGGAATTTTGAATAAATGTTGTCCACGGGTCATATAACACTCACCATACACACCACACACATCATACATACACTCACACACACACACACATACATACACACACACATATATATATACATAGATGCGACCGATATAGACGACAAGCCTTCTTGTGCCTTTACAACAAAACAAAACAAAATATACAAAGCACAACATAAAATACTATTTTAATTTTTTTTTATTTAATTTTTTTTTTTTTTTTTTTTTACTCCTGCGAGGTAGATCCCTCGTTGATTCGAGGAGAATTGCGCAACATCCATACCTACATAAAACCTAGGAAAAGGGAATTTTGAGAGATAATGCAAGGGTATAGAAGAAGTTTGGTTAGGTATACAAAGGAAACGAAGATATGAGATGAGATGAGATGAGATGATATAGGGAGAGAGGGAGGGAGGGAGGGAGGGAAGGTTAAGTGGACATCAAAGACATTTTGAGGGTTTGTAGGAGGAGGAGGAGGAGGAATGGGAAGGGGGAAGGGGGAAGGGGGAAGGTTCCAAAGAAAATATATATACACGATGACATATACATACTAGATTAATGTCCAAGGATTTAATTGTTTCTATCGAGTGTCACAATTTTTTTTTTTATGTCCTTGTGATGCTAAACAGAATGGTGGGTGGGTGATATTACATACCTCAGCTGTATATAGGTTTTATGCAAGTTTCTTGATTCTGTACATATATATATATCTACTCCTCGATATATCTCCAAAAAAAAAAAAAAAAAAAAAAAAAAAAAAAAAAACCGATTCAAATCCCCTTTCCCATTCTTTTATTTGACCTTTGTTCAGAACTATAGAATTTTTGATACCCACTCGCTTGCATCAAAGTTACACACTTCCCTGGGACCCCCATGGCGCCCATGACGCCCTTCTCAATAACAAAAATGAGGAATCAAATTCTGAACCGAACGCCCTGGCCAAATTCTTTTTCTTTTCTCTTTCCCTTTCCCTTTCCCTTTGCCTCTCTCTCTATCTCTCGCTCACTAGAATAAACTAATAATCATCCTCCCCCTCGGCATCCTCATCATCCTCCCCTCCGCCGCCGCCGCCTCCTCCTTGACTCCTTCTCCCTCCGGTCTCCACGTCCCTGTCCTCCACTTCCCTCCCGTCGTGGTCCATCGCCTCACCATCCTCATCGTCGCTCCCTTCCAACTCCCCGATGGGCTGCATCTTGTACTGCAGCAGCGTCCTCTTCAGGCCCTCGGACGGTTCGTCAACCTTGACCATCAGCTGGTCAACCACGTCCTTCTCCTCCTCGACCGTGATGCCAATCTTGCTGGCGATATTCTTGCCTCGTCGCGCAACGATAACCGTCCTCTGCATGATGGGGTAATAGTAGGCGCCCTTGCCCGCGCTGTCGTCCGTCCTGTTCTTCTTCTTGGTCTCGTCGTCCCTGAAGGCCAAAATGACCTCGTCGGAGTACTTTGCGTCGTGGTTGAGCTCCTTCTCCTCCTTGGTCTCGTAGGCGCGGACCCTTTCGAACCTGAAACTGTTGGTGGCAGGATCCGTGTAGAGACTGTCAGAGTCCTTGTCTGGGTTGTCCACGTCGAACTTTGCCCTGAATTTTTCTCCCGTCTTTGTATCGACCGGCAGGAAGAACTGGTAATTCATCATCTGGGTCGGCGCGGGGTTGTGCTGAGGATCCCGTTCGTGAGCCGCCTGCGCCAGAGCCAGCGCCTGCTCCTCGGCGTCTGTGCGCTCGATCGGTTTGAGGATGCCCGACAGCATGCGCGTGTCGTACGTGTTTGACGAGGAAACCGGGTTCTTTGCGAACTGGACGGTCACGTATGCGCCCGAATCGGGGAAGGCCTCCAGATCTGGAAGCAAAGGGTAGGCATCCACCAGGCGAACAGAGGCATCCTTTTTCTTGCTGTGGGAGGGGTGTGTGACTCGTCTGGACTGGAGGTTTGCGAGGGCGACCTCGAAGGATCTCTCGATGCGGCGCTTGATCCATTGCGGCGTGCCCTTGTCTGGCTCTGGGGAAGAGGCCTTGCGTTTCTCCGGGCGACGAGAGGCGAGGAGGGCAGCGTTTGCCGAGACGGACGAGCTCGACTTGATGAATACGTCGGTGCTGCGGGGACGGGCTTGGACCGAGGAGATGTATTCTGTTCGTCGGAGGAAAGAGACCGACTGATCTTGGGATTTTGGCTTTCCGAGGGTTGAGAGGGGCCGCAGGAGGGCGCGATCGTGCGGGTGTACTGGAGGGGCAACAGCCGGCGCTTGGATCGCTGGGTTGGGTAAAAAAAAAAAAGTTAGGCGGGCGGTCGCGGTGATGTGGGACGATCAAGGAAACTCACAGCTCTCGTCACCGTCGAATACCTTGGGCATTCCAACCAGATCTAGCGGCATTCCCAGCTCGGCATCGGCCTCAATGTTCAATGGCTGTTCGCGCGCGAGACGGGATGCGAAGCCGGGGTTCGTGTACTGGCCGCTCGCAAGCCCAGTGTTGGGGATGTCGAGCAGCTTTGGCGGGTTCGGGGGTGGAGGGAGCGCATTGGAATATCGTATCCTCGCAATGTAATCCTGCGAGGTATGCTGACTTCTTTGCTGTGAGGACGACATCCTGCTGGCTCGTGATTGTGTCTCGCAAGACACGATGTTGGTGGGCAGTGAGCGAAGGAGGGCGAGCTGTCGGATGCAAGGATCTTGGGACTCGAGAGCGAAAGATGTCGGCGCGTTGTCGCGCTTCAACAAAAATGCCAAGCCAAAAATGGGGACAAGGCTGAAAAAGGTCCAAGTCTGAAATCAGTCAAGTTTGGCGATATACTGTCGAAGTCTGCGATTGGTAAAAGTCGAGAAAAGAGACCAATTGATTGAAATGAAATAAAACGACGAGAAAAAAAAATCCGTCTTTTGACCAAGAGGAGAGGTTGAAGAGCTTGGAGAGGTCGAGAGACAGCAAGTTAAGCTGCACCTGTGGGTCCAGGCCAGAAGGCTTCTCCATTCGGATGTCAGGGGTTCCGATGTTCAGAGCAAATCGTTCCTATTGTTTGCAACAATTATTGACTGACAGTAAAACTCTAAAAAAAAAAAACTCCGGTTGCGCTATTGCCCGTCATCCCAAGGCAGCAATAGCTATTATCCCAACATCCAATTCATTTCACCTATGGTCGCATTTCCCGTCTACAATAAATTCTGGCCGACTAGACGCCCGTCTCTTTCCTGTCGACGACCTCGCCGACTCCTTGTTCCCCCTTCATTCCTTTTTCCCTCTTTCCCTTTCTCCATCCCCCACACATCCTGAATGACAATTGGAATTAAGCCCATCCAAGCCAGCGCTGATTGTTCCCACCGGTGCTGATGGCCGTCGTAGATTACAAGGAGTAGTTTAGTTGAAGAAAAAAAAAAAAGGTATACAGGAGTCGTGACATAAGCTTAACCCCCGGTTCAGAAACATGTCTGTCATGATGCGTGTGAAAAGCATTTCCTTTTTCTATCCGCAAATACCGTTCCTATTGTGTGTCACTCCCAAGAAGAAGAAGGCTTTTTGGAAACCACACCCAAAAAAAAACGCCGGGAGATGCTTGACGAAAAAGAAAAAAGGAAAAGAATAGCAAGTCGTTGCGGAAAAAAATTACTGGCTATTCTTGTTATAACGGGCCTTGCCGATGGTGAAGGGAACGTAACGATACTTGATCATGTGCTGGATTTGCTTGCGCACTGTAAGTTTTCAAAAGTTAGCGGTTGCTTTTCCAAGTTGGGTGGCGTAGCAAAAGGAGCTAAGGTTTAAAAAAAAAAAAAAAAAAAAAAAAAAAAAAAAAAAAAAAAAAAAGTGAGGGAAAAAAAAAAAAAAAAAAAAAAAAAAAAAAAAGGATGGGGGGGTTTTGTATGTTGTTTTTTTATTTTATAAAACAAAAAAAAAAAATA
>MU865216.1:0-14993 GCA_033576145.1 Cladorrhinum samala | reverse complement strand
TTGAGCCACTGGTGGCTCACTTGCGGGTCCCGGGTAGGGGCTCAGTGTGGCTTGTGTTGGAAAGCCACGGCTGGGCCCAGTCCTTCAGTGGGGAGAGCCAAGGTTGTGCCTAGCCTGCACCCCTGGGCTTGGTTGAGTAAGCCTGTGAGCCAGGGTCCTTCAGGGACCTACCCGTTATGCAGCAATAAATTGTAGTAGAATTTATTGAAAATCCTATACAATTGAAAACCGCGCTAATAAAGATAGCGGGTAAGATTTATTGAAAAGACAGGGGGTAGAGTTCATGGACTTTTTTATAGACAAAATGAATAAAAGTAATATAAGTAAAAAGCTGAGATTGAGGTGACTACCGTGGCATATTTGTTTTTATGGTTTACTATTACGGAAAGGAGAAAGTGCGAGTTAAAGTTTAAGGTTAAAAAATATTTGGGGGGTACTAAGATTCTAATATTAGGACTATATCTACCAAATCTACGGCAAATCTCTAGCAAATCTATACGTAATTAACGACCACCGAATCCAACTTATTCCTACCCGCTAGCAAATCAACGAAAATTCTATATATAAGGGTACTATTATTAATATATAATTTTTAAAGATAGGGAAATAAAAGCGTAAAAAAAAATTAATATAACTAACGTATATGATAAGCGAACGGCGAATCTAAGCGAACGGCGAATTTTCCCCGCGACGCGCCCCCCCAACTTTCAACACCTAATTTCCACCCCAACAAACCATGGACAATATACCAAAAGAAGCCAGAATCCTTATGGCACTTGAGGCTATTAAAAAAAGCGAAAAACTTAGTGTTTTAGCTGCTGCCAAGATCTACGATGTCTCCGAAACGACTCTTCGTTCCCGACGTAACGGTCGGCTTACACGACGCGATATTCCAGCCAATTCGCGAAAGCTTACGGATTTAGAAGAGAAAACAATTGTTTAATATATAATTAAGCTATACGCACGCGCATTCCATCCTTAGATTTGTTACGTAAAAGATATAGCCAACCGATTGCTCCGCGAACGCAATGCGCCCCCTATTAGCGTACGATAGGCTTATAACTTTGTTAAGCGCCAGCCAGAACTTCGGACGCGTTTTACGTGTAAATATAACTACCAGAGGGCCAAATGCGAAGATCCAAAGATTATTCGCGAGTAGTTTACACTTATATATAATATTAAGGCTAAGTACGGCATCCTTAACGACGATTCGTATAACTTTGACGAGACTGGGTTTATAATAGGTATTATTATTACTAGTATAGTTATTATAACTTTTAATGGCCGTAATAAGGCTAAACAAGTCTAGTCTAGCAATCGTAAGTAGGCTACGGTTATTTAAAGAATAAACGCTCTAAGTTAGGCTATTCTACTATTTATTATCTTGGCCGGGCAATATTACCTTACCAATTAGTATTAAGAATATAACCTTCCGGCCGATTAGCGTATTACAATAACTAATAATGGCTAGACTACTAATAAAAAAAGTATGGATTGGATTCGGTATTTTGATTTTTATATAGCATCTCGTACCAAGGGTAAATATCGGCTATTAATCCTCGACAACCACAATAGCCACTATTCCAAAGAATTTAAGACTTTTTGCTAGGAGTATAAGATTATTATACTCTATATATCTCCGCATTTATTACACCTACTTTAGCCATTAGATATTGGTTGTTTTTTGCCATTAAAGAAGGCGTATAGCCGCCAGATTGAATAGTTGATGCGTATGAGTATTATATATATTATTAAGTTAGAGTTTCTTTATGCGTTTAAAGAAGCGTTTTTTGCTTTAATGATAGAAAAGAATATCCAGGGAGGTTTTACCGGAGCCGGCCTTGTGCTGTACGATCCGGAGAGGGTAATATCTAAGCTGGATATATACATTCGGACTTTAATACCTCTATCCTTAATACCAGGCATAGCACTACCTTGGCTCTCCCAAACACCACATAACCCTCGAGAAGCTACCTCGCAGTTAGAACTTATTAAGGCTTGGATATTAAACTACTAGGGCAATTCTCTAACATTTATATTAATTACTATAGATCGATTAATAAAAGGTATAATGGCTGTAATATACGAGGTGGCTCTTCTACGTATAGAGATCTCGGCATTATATAAGGCTAATAAGGGGCTTAGTAAGAGACGGAGAGCCAAAAAAACACGTGTGCAGCTTGGAGGATCATTTACCATATAAAAGGCACAGGATCTACTAGATTAGAAAGCTGTGGGTGAGCAGATAATCCAGGAAAATTAATAAAGTGGTAGTAGTGTAGGGGGGTCTCGTACGAAGACTCGGTGCTGTGGTGTGTGTGGTAAGCCTGGCTATAATGCACATACGTGCAAAGAGGCTGCAGAATCATCTGATTTATCGGATTCTGATTTATTTATTGTAGTTTCCTAATATTGTGGTTGTGTAATTGAAGATATTTGTGGTGGGGTGGTAGAAATTTGCCGTTCGCTTAGATTCGCCGTTCGCTTATTATATACATTATCCGTTTTAATTAATAATAAAGACATTTATAATAATTGTTAATATGTGGCACTTACTAGGTGCAGGGTAGGCACCCGGTGCTTACCACGCTTGACTTGCGCACAGGCCTCCCAGCGGAAGGCCTAGCACTGGAAGCTAAGCCTAACCTTGGCACTATATTATTATAGGCTTAGTTTAACCCTAAGACCTTGGCAGGCCAGGGTTGTAGTGGAATGTTACGTATGGAAAGTAATCGAAGGACGTGGAAACCCACCTATACCCACTGCAGTATAATGGTCCCACAGGGCACTCCACTGACCCACAGGGCACCCTACTGAACTACAGTGGGCACAGGCTACTGTAGACCCCTCTAGAAGGCCTGAATACGTGTATAAGTAGACTAGAAATCTCTGCTCACTCCTGTATCTAGTCTTTCCTTAAGCAAGCAATATAAGCCAAAGCCAGTATATGCAACCAAGGCTCTGTACTTCTTTGCACTCACTATAACCTTCTGTCTTACAGGGCACAAGTGCCCTGAAGACCTTTGTTTCTAGTGTGTTTTACCACTGTATTACAGTGGGTTTGCTTCCTTCAGCACTGCTGTCGTACCTCTACCGTTCCGTACCGTTAGTCTCCACCGCTTCCGCTTCTGCACGGCTACAAGGAAGAGCCCCCTGTAGCCCTCCCTACTAGGCCTTACTTTATAGGTCTGTAGGGATCTTGCAGCTTAACATTTCTTTCTATTCTTTATTTATTTTTTAAAAGGGTAAGTAATTAATATTTGGTTTTTATTTTAGTTTAGGGGGGTAGGTTAGGCAATTAATATTTGGTTTTTATTTTGGTTTAGAGAGGTAGGTTAGGCAACTAATATTTGGTTTTTACTTTAGTTTAAGGGGGTAAATTAGATAATTAATATTTGATTTTTATTTTATTATAGAGGGGGGGGGGGTTAAGCAATTAATATTTGGTTTTTATTTAGGATTAAGGGGAGCAGGTTAAATAATCAATATTTGGTTTTTATTTAAGATTAGGGGGGGGGGGTTTAAGTAACTAATATTTGGTTTTTATTTAAGATTAAGAGGGGTTAAGTAACTAGTATCTAGTTTTTATTTTAATTTTAGGGGGGGGATTAAGCGATTAATAATTGGTTTTTATTTAGGATTGGAGGGAGGGGGTTAAACAACTAATATTTGGTTTTTATTTACGATTAAGGGGGAGAGGTTAAGGAATTAATATTTAATTTTTATTTAGGATTGGGGGGGGAGGTTAAGTAATTTGTATTTGGTTTTTATTTAAGTTAAAGGGGGGTAATTAAGCAATTAATATTTAGTTTTTATTTAGGTTAGGGGAAAGGGGGGTTGAGCAATTGGTATCTGGTTTTTATTTAGGTTGCGGGGGGGGGGGGGTTAGTTAAGCAACTAATATTTGGTTTTTATTTAATATCGGGGGGGGGGGGAGGTTAAACAATTAATATTTGGTTTTTATTTAGTATTAGGGGGGGGGTTAAGCAATTAATATTTAGTTTTTATTTAGGTTGGGGGGGTGGTTAAGCAATTGGTATTTGGTTTTTATTTGGGTTAGGGGGGGGGGGGGTTAAGCAATTGGTATTTGGTTTTTATTTAGGTTACGGAGGGGGGGTTAAGTAAATAGTATCTAGTTTTTATTTGGGTTAGGGGGGGGAGGGGTTAAACAACTAGCATTTGGTTTTTATTTAGTATTAGATAACTTATTTTTTTTAGCGGCTTTTTATAGTGAGTTAAGCTACTAGTAGCTCGACTATGGTTTATATATGCGTGACATCTGAGGTTGTGGGGCGGCTTTTAAGTATCTTACATCTAGCCAGGTGTAAGACACACGGGTATACTAAAATAACATATAAAGTACTTTAGAAAATATATATAGATAGTTTCTTATAAGTAGGGAGAGTGCTAGGCACTTTCTATCGTCAGTAGTCTGGTTCCTTACGTAAGTAATACTATTTATTATCTATAATCTACTTTTAGTAACTCTTTATTAAAATAACCTGTTATTAACAGTGGACCCTATTGTCTAAGACGCTTGCTATAACCTTCGATTATTCTGTCAAATTACCCTAGGCGTATTGCCTTGCAGTCTATACCCTTACCTCGGTGCAGGTTGTAATAAACGAATATCCCGAGACGTTAAATAGCATTGGCTACTTTACCTTAACGTATTTAAACTAAGGCCGATAAAAGGAGGCCGAGGTTTTCCAGATCCAGGTGATAGAGATACGCAAGAAGGTGCTGGGCGACGAGTATCCCCACACGCTAACCAGCATTAATAACCTCGCCTCTACATACTCAAACCAAGGCCGTTTGGAAGATTCTCTGACATTATAGAGAACTGGGAGCCGGCGCCGTGGTTGTTGAAAGACAGGTTTCCATAGAACTATGGAACGCTGTCTTTACAACATAGTTTAAGGTAAACACAGTATATATTATTAAAACAGCCGGCTACATAGCATCTTTAATAGTGAGCAAGGCCCGGAGCAACTGCGTCGGTATGACGAATGGAGGAATTCAACCAGAAAGGCACTAAGTAATTACAACCAAATCAATTGAATTCTAAGATACGGTTAGGAAGGGCTTAAGGAACAGCCACACAGCCGTATACTTAAGAGTGAGCAGGAGATGCCCATAATCAACCGCACTGCGTCGACAAGAACCTCCATTGCCGCGGAAACTTGCCGGATTGGGTTGCTCTCAGGACGCAGATGGGCAACCGGTGGAGCTGCACGGCCGATGGGCTCCTGCACCAAAGCGTCCTCACAAGAACACACTATTCCCTTTGTAGACCACTGCAGGCCGGGCACAACTGCAGAACTCCTCAGCTCTTCGACAACCCCGCTCGAGAACTTCATTAGCTTTCCAAACATCAACGTCGAGGCAAGTTGCACGAAAACAACAAAATCACTCGGCAAGCCATGACAACCAATCTCTCCGGTCGCAAACCATTCGTCTAACTCATTCTCGATCAGATCGATCCTCCCCATTCTCGAGTCTTTACCCGACCCAAGACCCCGCTCATTGCCTCCATGGTCAGCGACGAGACCCAAAAGACCCTTGCGACCTTTGTGGCCGAGCGAGATTGGGACCAGTTCCACACCCCCGAGAATCTAGCAAAGAGCATCGCCATCGAAGCTGGCGAGCTACTCGAGTGTGCTTCCAGTGGACCTCCAACCCCGACCCCAAGCGCTTGCGCGAGGAGTTGGCCGACGTGTTGACATACTGCCTGCATCTTTGCCGAAAGATCGGCGTGGACCCTGAAGAGATCGTGCTCGAGAAGCTGGAGACGACAGAGAAGAAGTACCCCGTCGAAAAGTCCAAGGGCAGCAGCAAGAAATACGATGAGCTTTAAAATCGAGCGCTTCACGTTCACGAGAGATGCGGTCGCAGACTGGAGGGATGGGGACGAGAAGCATTATAACTGGCCTACCGTGTATGTTCTCGACGATGGAAAGGTAGCTGGAAATGCGAATAATCCAAGAGACATCTACGTCGGCGAGTCTCTTAACCTGGCGAGCCGATTGCGCCAACACTTGGATACCCCAGCCAAACAGCATCTCCAACACTTTCGGCCCATAATCAACCCAAGGTACAACAAGTCGGTCTGCCTTGACTTGGAATCTTATCTCATCAGAATGTTAGCTGGTGACGGAGCAAACCGCGTGCTGAATCGGAACAACGGTATCACCGAGACTAAGTACTATCAACATGAGATGTACCGAGACGGCTTCGCATATATCTTCGAACAATTGAGGGCTGATGGCCTCTTTACACGGTCGATCCCCGAGATTGAGAACAGCGATCTCTTCAAGTTGTCGCCGTTCAAGGCTCTCACCGAAGACCAAGCGGACTCTGTGGAAGAGATTGTCAAGCGGTTGCTGGCTGGCCTTGAGCAAAACACGAAAAGCACCATTGTCATTCAAGGAGACCCTGGAACTGGAAAAACAGTGGCCGCCATTTACTTAGTCAAGCTCCTGCGTGATGTTGGGTCCTTTACCTCTTTAGAAGATCTTGACAGCGATCTGCGTTTCTCCGAGTTTTTCACAATAGCCAACCGTAATCTGTTGCAGAACTACCGAATAGGCCTGGTTGTCCCTCAGCAGTCGCTGCGCGCCTCAATCAAAAAGGTGTTCAAGAGCACCCCTGGACTCCATTCCTCGATGGTCATGACCCCATTTGAGGTGGGAAAGTCGGATCACCTCTTTGACATGCTCTTGGTGGATGAGGCACACCGGCTCAATCAGCGTGCGAACCAATCATCGGCTCGACAAAACAAGGATTTTGGGGAAATCACTGAGAAGCTGTTTGGTACCGATGATCTCAGCGTTACTCAATTGGATTGGATAAAGAAGAAGAGCAAACATCAGATATTCTTGGTGGATACCGAGCAAAGTGTTCGACCTGCGGACCTACCTTCGCGATTGCTCTCAGCTCTCATCGCAGAGGCCCGGGGTTCCCAGAGCCACTATCAGCTCAGAACACAGATGCGAGTCAAGGCGGGTTCGAACTTTGTGTCTTACGTGCGTTGGATTCTCAACCCGACCCCAACCACAGCACCACCTCAGATACGAGATTTTGGCGACTATGATTTCCGCCTGTTCGACAGAGTGGATCTCATGAGGGCTGAAATTTTCCAACGTGACGCCGAGGTTGGTCTTTCACGCATAGCTGCGGGATTTGCCTGGCCGTGGAAGTCGAAAGGCCATCCAGACGTCTTTGACATTGAGATTGATGGAGTCCAGATGCAGTGGAACAGAACCCAGACCGATTGGGTGTCATCCCCAAACGCCCTCCAAGAAGTTGGATCCATACATACGGTACAGGGGTACGATCTTAATTATCTGGGTGTCATCATAGGTCCGGATCTGCGATTTGACCCTGCGAAAGGAGGGCTCTATATTGATCGTGATTCTTACCATGACAAGAAGGGAAAAGAGAACAATCCGAGATTGGGTAGGGTCTACTCGGATGATGATCTTTTGCGATTTATCACTCAGATCTACGCCGTTTTGTTGACGAGGGGAATCAGAGGTACGTACGTCTACGCGTGTGATGGTGGATTGAGGGCATACCTGGCTGGGTTTATTCCTCTGTCTCATGACTTTTCTATGATGGATACTTCATAAAAATTTGGGACGGCGATGATATTTCCACAGTCTGCACAGCAAATTTTGGCTGAGGTGTATGTGAGACGTCTGTGGTATTTTTGATGTTTCAGACTCTAATCTATTTAACCGCCCGCGAGAACCTCTTAGTCCATTCCATCGTGTTACTGCGGCCGGTTCACTGTAGAAGCAATTACTCTTCTTCATCTTCCTCTTTCTCTTCCGATAGTCTCTGTCTCATCCTGAACTTGAGCCTTTACTCTCATCCCAGCCGACTCGTCCCATGTCGGAACGGAAATAAGAATTGCACAGTAGGAGTACTGAAGTGCCGTGTTTGCTTCGTTACCGTACTGGATGTCAAACAAAGTAAGTGTTGAGAACAGAGGCGAGTGAACGAGTTGAAGCTTGACCCCCGAAATGCAAACATTTCAACCAACAATGAAGAAGAGGAGCAAGGAAAGAAAGAAGATAAAAAGAACTCACCACAGTGTAAGCCAACTGCACCTCCTTGGTCCTCTCATCTGGCTCGTTAAGCCACTCGACCTCTGTGAAGTCCACGTCTTCCTCCTTCTTCCACTGATCGAACACGTACTCCATGTCCCAGATATCTTCAAACGCACCCCGTGTTCTTGCAACGTCCCAAATCAAACCCACACTCGATAGATTCGGCACCGGAGATTCATCATATTAAAGGATAGTGCGATAGTCTCGAGTTGAGTCAAAATAAGTATTCTGGGCGAGCCCGCTCTGCGAGCTATATTATAAAAATACCCACGATATGGCCTGATGCCTAGACATAAAGACAATGCAAATGCCGTAATGATTTGGGCACAAATATACGCAAAAATACTTCGTATTTTATTCCAGGCAAAATATAGAGGGCGTTAGTACAGTTGATAGGGTGGCGTTACCTTTCTGATCCGGGGGCGTTAGGTCCAGGGTTAGGGAACAAGTCGCATTCCACAATACCATCAGCTTCATACGGCTTTAGATTCAATCAGACAACCACCTTTGCCTACAACTTGCAAAGTAACTATTGGTGGTGCCAATCAATTGCCCTGGTTCCAGCGACAATTACAATGAGATTTATATTGTATTAAGACCACTATACGAATTGTGGCAAGTGGTCGAATCTTTATCCAAGTAATGGGGTGATCGGCTTGGCAGCCTTGGCCACTACGGCACCAGCCTAACAGCAGTCCCACCACTGCACTGTTACGCCCCAAGCGTAATACACCAGCGCAGGGGCCACTAGGTGGCCCCGAGGTGCCAAGACACCTCTTCCAATCAGTGGGCCAAGGATGGAAAGACCCGCAAGTCCCCCGCGACTAATCAAAAGGTGCTTAGTCTACTTAGCCGCTAAGACCACTGAGCAAACCAAGTGTTACGCCCCAAGCGTAATACCCCAACGCAGGGACCACTGGGTGGTCCCGAGGTGCCAAGACACCTCTTCCAATCATTGGGCCAAGGATGGAAAGACCCGTAAGTCCCCCGCGACTAATCAGAAGGTGCTCAGTCTGCTCAGCCGCCAAGACCACTGAGCATACTGAACGAGATATAAAAGATACTTCAAGAATACATGTAGATAGCTTCCTATAAGTAGGGAAAGTGCTGGGTACTCTCTATTGTAAGGAATCTGGTTCCTTACGCAAGCAATTATATTCATTATCTATAATCTACTTTTAATAGCTCTTTGTTAAAACAACCTATTATTAATAGTAAACTCCGTTATTTAAGACGCTTGCTATAACCTTTAATTATCCTATTAAGAGCTTAAAAAAAACTCGCCTACCGACTGCTTGGTCGGCAGGCCTCCAAACCCAACGTTCGACACACCATTTAAAAGCCAAAGAAAAGCTCTAAACAACCATACCGGGTGCACCCGGACGCCCACCGTTGCGGGCTGGCGAGGGGGCGTTGAAATCCCAGGATTTTACGGCGACAAACCCTTTCAAAAATCTTCGTGGGGGCACACAGACCACCGATCACGTGGTCCCTGGAACACCCCGGCAAAAACCACTCCTGAGCGACCCCACCAAAGATTACCACACCACCCCACAACCAGAATCCCAACAACCCTAACCCCCATTTGCACCAATACCCTACCCTGCACCAATATGCCTCCCAACACCCCCCCTCCCGCTAAGGGACCGACCCTTAATACCTCTCGGCACAACCAACTGCTTACGGACCAGGATTATAAAGGCCTAATTAACAGGCTTATAACCTTAGCCCCAGATCACTCGAAGGCCAAAGCCAAAGTTTTAGGCACTAAGCTCCTTAAAACTTACCGATCCCACACATAACCTCGCACTAACCTAGCCCTCCTAATAAAAAATACAGTGGCCAAAAGCGTTAAAAAAGCCTTAAAGCCCGCCACCTAAACCACCAGTCAGCCCACCATATATACCTAGGCCACTATAACAGCTGCCTTACCTAGCCACACCGTCCCAAAGAAGGTTATACCTATTAAATAAAACTAAAAAGTCCTGATTAAGGGGTTTAAGATAGCTATAAAATATAAGACTAAAATCCTATAGGAAACTGTATAAGCTATTAACCAAGCCTTTTTACGCCAGAGGGCTATAGCAGCTAGGTAATTACTAAGCGGAAATATAATAGTCACCTTTAAAGACTTAGCTATAAAATAATAATATTCTACCAATAAGTAATAACTATAAAAAGCCTTTAGATAAGAGGCTATAAAAGCCTATAAAACCTATATAATATTAGTCAAGGGCCTAAGGAAGACTAGCTTTCCAGATACCCCGGAAGAGGACTTCGGTAAAAAACTCAGCTTAAAGACAGTAGAAAAGGTTAAATATAGGCTCCCCCATAACCCACAGTTTACCAGAACCACAATCATAATTGGCCTAACGGATCTAAATAAAGCCCGCAAAGCCTATAATAGCGGAGTGGTCTAAAGGGCCCAGATCCTAAAGTATAAGCCCTACTAGGCTCCCCTGGCCCCTATTCAATGCTATAAATACTTCGAATAGGGCCACCTACAACGCTATTACCGTAAGCCGGCCAAATGCCCCAAATATACCGTTAAAGCCTACGGAGAAAGAGGAAAGCCTAGGAAAGCCGAGTGCCCTACCCATACCAGCCAAGTACCCCACAAATATCCGGCTTATGGGAGAAAACATACGGCATGGGCTAAGGAGTGCCTAAAGGCAGCACAGGCCAAACAAAGAGCTAGGAATACCTACCAACACAGACCCCGCACCTTCAAGTCAGCCATTATAGCCAAACCTCTATTCGGCCCACCCACACAATTTACACAACCAGCACAGGCCCCCTTAAAAGATACAAAAGACTTCCAGGTTATAAACAGCCGCAAAAGGCGCCAGAAAAAGCCCCCCACCAACAAAATACTCCAAAGAGCCGGACAACACCCTAGCCAAACCAGACTAACATTTAATAAGGAAGCTCAACAAACTTTTCAAATCACATAGTCCATATAGGCCTCCCAGGCTATATAAACTCCACAGAGCACCCAAAAGACCCAACCCCTCCCAACCATACCCAACAACCAACCCGCTAAAAACATAACTATAGGACTATTATATTAATAAACCTATTACTATAAAATACCTAAAGTAACAAGTAATATTTAAAAATATTACTAGAAAAAACTAAATATAATATTTTAACTATATAAGAACTATAGATCAACACTTTCACCAAGTTAATATACTACCCTAAAAGCTCTAAATACCACCTAGTTTATTAATTAGAAAGCCGTACAGCTATTTATATTAATAAAAAATATTCGGTAGAGGCTTAGGACTTCGAAGCAATTAGAGATTATTGCCGTATATGGTTTAACCTAGCTAGTAGCCAAGGTACAGGAATAGAAATCTAATTAATATATAACCCTCTAGATACTAAAGTAATACCTTTAATATTACTCACCAAACCTAAACCAGGCTTACCTATAATACTAACGGGGGACTTTAATCTCTACTATTCTCTCTGGGACTATTATAACTGTACCGACCGGAAAGCTAACGACCTATTATAACTAGTATTATAGTAAGAGCTAAACCTCTAAACGCCGTATGGCACAGCAACCCAAGAGCCACAGGGCAACCAAAGGGGCCGGCCATCAATAATAGACTACTTCTAGGCCTCTATAAGCCTAAAAACTACTTATCACGGCCTAGCCGAAAGAGGAAAATCCAACCATTACCTACAAGTGCTCGAAGTCAGCCAAGGATTAAAGCGAAGCTTAGAAACTAAAAAAGGCTAGAATTAAAAAATATTAGATAGGAAAAAGGTAAAAGCTAGGGCGGCCTATCTACCCAGGGACAATAGACTATTAAATACTGGGCCGAAAGGCCTATTATCTAAGATTACCACTGTGGAAGGATTAGGGCAAGCCTTCGACTGGCTAGTCGGAGAGCTAACGGAGATAGCTACGGCGGCCGTACCATAAAGGAAACCCTTTAGCGGGCACCAGGCCCACTGGTGGAACCCGGAAGTTAAAACGGCTTTACAGGAGGCTAAGAAAATAGAGCGCCAATATAGGGAGGCCCCTAGTAAACATACTAAGATAATACTTAATAGGAGCTAAAAAGCCTTATCTAAAGTAATAAAGAAAGCTAAGACAAAGATTTAGAGGACTATGCTATAAGAAGCCAGAGATAATATTAAGCTTTTATAGACGTTGGAACAGTAGGCCAGGTACAAAAGCTTCTTACCACCAGACCCCCTAAAGCTCCTAACCTTTATAGGGCCCCCGCGTCTAACTAACCAACCAACCAGCCTTATTACCTTCGATTAAAAAACCGAGGCTTTAGCTAAAAAGTTCTTTCCTAAACTACCAACTAACTTTAACAATATTTATAATATAACCTTCGGTATAAAACACAATAAACCACAATTTAAGGTTAATAAAAAAATCTTACCACTCAATATAACCAGAATATTAGGGAAAATAGGACCGTGGAAGGCCCTAGGGAAAGACCTGTTACCTATGGGCTTACTTAAAGCCTATAGCGAGCCGCTATACTAGGTACTTGTACTATTAATTACGGTGTACTTTAGATTTAAATAATTCCTGAGAAAGTTTAAGAATGTAAAAACTATTATATTAATTAAGCCTAAAAAGAAGCCTTTTAACTATAAAACTCCGGCGGATTATAAACCTATTACCTTATTCCCTATAATAAAAAAGATAATAGAGGCTACAATCGCCGAGAAAGTCACTTATTAGGTAAAAAATAAAGGCCTCCTCTCTAAAAAACAAATAAATAATAGGTAATTCAGATCTACTAAGCTAACTATAAAGCTAGTAATAACCTAGGTACAAAAAGCCTGGCGCTAAAAGCTTACACCCTCACTATTACAGTTAGACATCTCAGGGGCTTTCGATACTATTAACCATACCCAACTACTCTATACCCTCCGTAAATATAGTTACCCTAAGTAACTATTATAGCTATTAAGGTCTTGGCTTATAAACCGTATAGTCTGCCTATATTTTAACGGCTATATTACCAAATTAATACTAATTTAAACCGGAGTCCCCTAAGGTTTACCGCTCTCCCCGATCCTTTTCCTCCTTTATATTGCTAGCTTATATAAGGCCCTAAAAACCCAGTACCTATATTTAAGTATAGTAGGCTTTACAGATAACACCAACCTAATAGCGTTCGGCCGAAACTTAGAAAAAAATATTAAGCAATTGAAAAAGGCCTAGAAAATCTGCCTATAATAGGCAACCATTAGAGGTATGGCGTTTAATGCAGCTAAAAGCAAGCTAATATACTTTAATAAAAGCTATATATAATAGTCTAAGACGCTATGCCTAGCTAACTCAGACCTAAAGGGTACCCCGGGAAACGCTAAGATAATAAAACTTATAATTTTAGTACGGTTCCTAAGAGTTTAGCTAGACTAGAGGCTATTATGGAAGGCCCACGGCCAAACAGTAGATAAGAAACTCAAGACCTAAGAATTCGCATTAGCTAGATTAGCCGGCAAGACTTGGGGGCCTAGTCTAACTAGATATAGGGAGGTATATACTAAATATATACATAGCCTTATTACCTATAGGTCTCCCAGCTACTATACCTTAACGCTACTAATAGAGAAACCTATAGGCCTAGCTATATACCTAACTAAGGCTCAAAACCGCAACCTATATATAGTAGCCGGGGCCTATAAGGCCATACCTATAAAGCATTTAGAGGCAGAAATGTAGGTACCACTGCTGGACCTATACCTAAATAAGAGACTAACAGACTTTAAAAACAGGCTTTAAAAACTAATAAGTATAGCTGGTAGGCCCTTGCGGCTACCGGAGAGTATTATCCGAAAGGCCTATAATAGGTTAATATTATAGGTACAGTAGCACAGAGCAAAGGCGAGAGGCAGGAGACCGCTCCCCGGCCCTATAGCGCCTACAGTAGTAGAGAGGGCAGCTAATATAATAAAAGACTGGAGGGCCCTCGGAGGTAAGAAAGGCTCTGACGAGACACTGGCAGTAGCGTAGAGGGACCGGTGGGAGGTAATAATAAAAGTAAAACAACGAGAATTATTTAGACTAACCGACAAAGACCCGGATCTTACAGACCAAAGTCTTAGGAGGCACGATAATCTAACCAAGGCTTAGAACTCTCTACTTACGCAGGCCCGTATAAGGACTATAGGCCTCAAGGACTTTCTTTTCAGGGTATAAGTGCCTGGAATTACTATACCTCATTACACTTATAATAGTGGCCGAGAGACGGTAGAGCACCTGGTCATATAATACCCAGACCCCCCAAAACCAAAGACCTAGCAGGCAACGAAGCTTTACTCCCGTAGAGACTTAATAACGGCCCTATAGGGTAGGACCCCAGAGGCCAAAAGGCTTACAAAGAAGGTTTTAACGTAGCTAATAGATACGGGCTTACTACTGGAATACAGCCTGGCTAGAAAGCTAGAGCTGGAACCGAGAGAAGATCTAATAGAGGGCCCAGGCCCTCTATAGACCAGCCATGCCCAGAAGGCTCCCTTTACACCGTATAACAAGAATATAAGCCACCAAGGCGAAGGGAAGGATTCTATAGTATAGATGCAGGGTTTTTCACCCGGCCTTCACGGCACGGTTTTCCTTATATATATAGCAATAGATGGACCGACGAGCCCAGCTTAGGGTACAGCGGAGTAAGAATAAATAAATAAATAAATAATTATTGTTAATATGTGGCATTTACTAGGTGCAGGGTAGGCACCCGGTGCTTACCACGCCTGACTTACGCACAGGCCTCCCAGCGGAAGGCCTAGCACTGGAAGCCATTAGGGTTAGGGTTAGGGTTAGGGTTAGGGTTAGGGTTAGGGTTAGGGTTAGGGTTAGGGTTAGGGTTAGGGTTAGGGTTAGGGTTAGGGTTA